>PVKH010049754.1:0-10067 GCA_004027955.1 Chaetophractus vellerosus | reverse complement strand
TAAATTTATTTGTATATAGCTGCTTTTGATCACTTAATAACTAATTGAAAGTTTATTAGCTCACAATGTTGTAGTTCAGGAGCCTGGGCACAGTGTGGAGGGTTCTCAGCTCTGGCTATTAAAGGACTAAAATCGAGGAATCAGTAGGGCTACATTCTTTACAGAATATAGAGTCATATTCCAAGCTCCTGTGGTATGGCAGAAATCAGTTCCTTTGGTGGTAGAACTGAAATTATATTTCCTTGTTAGCTGTCAGGTGTCTGCTAGAGGTTGCCCTCATTCCTTGCCACATGGCTCCCTCATCCTCCACAGCCAACATCAGATATTCCCCCAAATGTCATATCTTACCCATCTATGATACTTACAGAGTTATTTATCTCTGACCATAAAACAAGATTTAAAGGGCTCATGTGAAAAAGGTCAGGCACACTTGAATAATTTCTCCTTCTTAATGTTAACAGATTTCATTACATATGCAAAATCTCTTCACAGCAGAACCAAAATTAGTGGTTGAACAGTTGAGAAAAAGTGTTTATATAGCAGTGGCCAGAAATATTGAGGGCCCTCTTAGAATTCTACTTACTGTAAAATCCTTTTCCATCATTTACCAGATATTTATTGTTTCCTAACTACTTCTTTGATATTGGGGAATGTTTGGACAAATTCTCTTTTTGTAATAATTATATGATTTCAGAGAAGGTGAGGACAGAAGAGCTAATTTCCCTGTTGGCACAGAAATGACAGTGACTTCCATCCTTTCTGCTTCCTTGCACTGTTAATGCATATAAAATTATCTGCTAAAAACAAGAATTAGTTCCAACTATTGTTACATGGATTCTTCCAGGACTTAATTTAAATCTCAAACTTTCATTCAATTAATGCTCCTCTAGGATCACACCCCTGTCTGCTTTTACACTATGCCATTTCTCTTTGTTAAACATCCAAGGCCATCTTTTCCCAGGTTTGATTTTATGTCTGAAGTGCTTTCCTTGAGTTTTGCATGCCAACTCCCTCCTCTATTCATACATGAAATCAACTTGTCCCCTCTACAATGAAGTTATTTTTGCACCTGATATTTTTTATGGACCCTTCTGATCTAGTCACTCTGCATAGCACATGCTATTTTATCATCATGTCATCCATGATTATTTCAAATTTTTGAAAGTTTGTAAGTATGGGAGGGAGAGTCTATTGTATTGAGGCAGGAATCAAATCAATTAGGAGGTAAACATTTAAATTAATTAATTATGCTTAAGAATGCATGTATATTGAATATTACTTTATGAAAGAACAGAACAAAATGGGGGGTGAAGGTAAATCTGAAGAAAGCATTCACATAACCTAAACCCTATACTTACTGGACTGAGAGCACAGTGAGTTGTATATGAAGTGCTGCACCATATACCTAAATACCTGGTAGGGGGACCATCTCCCACAGTATTGGGCTCTTAAGGAGACAGATGACAGAAAAACAAACTTATTACTCATTAGTATTGGATCAATACATGTCTTAGGACACACCACATCAAGGCGGTACTTCTTTTAAATTGTTACCTATAAAATTGTTAAACTGCACCAATTATTTTCTCTCTTTCTCTGACTCTGTTCATGGTGAGGGTTGACCCACAAAATGGACCTGGACATACATTTCTCCACCTGTCCTGCATAAGAGCATTGCTACAGGGGAGGAAATCTCAGATAAGCAGGATACTAGTGGCTGCAGGAATGTTATTTGTTTACTGCTTGTTAATCCTAGTAAAATGAAAGATTTAGGAGATCAAAGATTCTGTTTTATTTGTTCATAACTAAATGTCCTATACTGAGAAGATTTCATGATATTGTTATTTGCATAGTTCTATAAATATCATTGATTTGGGGCTGGGAATAATTGAAGAATCTGCTCCAGCAGGCCTTGGGACCTGAAGCTATTTTACCTATTATCTATAGGTGGAAGTGTTACATTTTAGTTCTCCTTGTCAATTCATTTGTGATTTGATAAACTGGTTAACCTAAAGGACATTGCTAAAGGTGACTTGTAAGTACCTGGTGACTCATTTTAGGAAATAATATTTTTGTTGAGGGGGATACAGAGGTCTGGTTTTGATATATTGATGTGAATTTGAGATGTCCAATAGGAACTTCAAAAGTGGATTTAAAATTCAGAATAAACTGAGATAGACATATAAATTTGTTCTGCATCTTCATTCTATCTAAAGATATGAATATATTCCACATAGGTCTGGCACCATATTTATAAATTTCAATTAAGTTCTGAACTTATACACTCACAGACATTTACATTCTATTATAACATTAGTTTGTTTTCAAGATGATTGCAAGTGGTTTTGAAGATTACATTTGATTTTAAAATCCTATAGATTTGGCAGGTTTTCAGAAATTTATTGAAAATTAAAGTCTTAAGTTTATTTCTGGGCCTTCTCTGGGCATACAATTGCATTCCCTATGGAAATGATATTTTTAATCTCCTTCTTCCAATTGTTTGCCTTCACAATTCACTGCAAGGGCATGTTGGCCTTTATATTTTCTGATTCTTTGCATATGGTCTTCAGTCACTGGTTGTTTTCTCAGAGCTTTATTAATGCAGTTTCCCTGGAGATGTGGCCTGAGTACATCAGACAGGTGAGCATGATGATGTCACTATCCCAACTCCTCACCTTCCTGGTGCTCTATTTCTCAGGTGAGAGATTTAGAAGACTAATATCTTTATATAGTTGGAGAATGGTTTTGACATGCAGAGTGAACAAACATCTTTCATCTAAAACAGATCTGCTTATATAGATAAATAAGAAAACTTACATTTAGAAATATATTTTGTATACATGGCATTCAATGAGTAATCTATGTTCTTTTCTAATTTTGGGTGCCAGTGGGGGCATCACAATGGCCCACTCTTAAGGCTCCTTGGCTGTGTCTTCAGAACAGACCATCACCATCAGCTGCAAGTCCAGTCAGAGTGTTGACACTACCTAGTTTGGTATCACCAGAAACCAGGACAGGCTCCTAAACTGCTCATCTATTGTGCATTCAATTGAGTATCTACAGTCTCCAATCAATTCAGCAGTAGTGGGTCTGGAACAGATTTCACTCTCACCATCAGCAGACCCCAGGCAGAAGATTATTTTGTCAGCAAGGTCTCAACTATCCTACCGCAGTGCTTCAACCTTGAGCACAAACATCTCCCAAGGGCTGTAGGGCAGTGAGTCCTGCAGCATCAGATGCTTCCTCTCACTCAGACCTGAACTTTGCTTCCTCCATCTGAAAAACCTCATCTTTTTGGAGATTTGGCATAGAAACCTGTGTGTTTTCCATGGGTAGATCAAATGACTAGGTAAATAAGTTTCTGGGTATGGGTCAAATAAGTTTTACACACTGATGGATTGATTCTCCCCTCAATATGCTACCTTAATGCTGAAAATTTTGCTAACTCAATTTTTTATTCCTTCAATCTTCTTCCTTCTCTGCCATCATCCTCCAGCGCTGGACTTCCTCAATATTAAATCCTTGATGTGTCCCATTCAAAATTTCCCCATGAAGGATTATCTCCCTCCCTTAACTTTTCCTTCAACAGACCCTGCTTCCAGCCAAGACTCTCCAATGTTACAGAAGATGATCTCCTACTCTACCTTCTTTTTTTTTCTTTAGATATCTATTCCATTTATTACTGCCATCAAGTAATTATTGTGAATGCCTTCAATATCCATTCTCACTGAAGAATGCTTTTTATTATAGGGAATGATGCTGATTAAATGAAATACAGTGATCTTAGATTGGATTAAAATTTTCCACTAATGTTCATATTCATATGAATGTGACCCTATTTCTTTAGTTCTCTTATAAAATTGTTGAACTAGGGGCCTGCTGTAGCCCAGTGGATAGGGTGCAGGTACACCACATGGGAGGCTCCGGGTTCAGTTCCTGGGGACCTCTCTGAGTGGGCAGACCACCTGAGGAGGCAAAGCCACCGTGGGCAGGGAAAAACCGCCACGAGCAGGGCAAAGCCGCCATGGGCAGGGCAAAAGCCCCCATGGGCAGGGCGAGCCACCTGCAAATGGAGCAAAGCCACCTGCAAATGGAGCAAAAAAGCCACCTGGGAACGGAAGCAGACCCGCCCACAAGTGGGGCAAGCCGCCTGCACAGTGAGCTAACTCGGTACGTCGCCGCAGCAGGGGGAGACAAAACAGGCATAGAAGAACACACACACACAGAAAAATGAACACCCAGCAAGAGCAAGCAGAAAAGGGGAGGGATATGTAACAAAAAAATAATAAAATAAAATAAAATGTTTAAAAAAAAGAAAAAAAAAGAAAATTGTTGAACCATAAAACACTCTAAAGTTCAGTGTTATATATATTTTCAAATGATGTTAAGTCTAATTCATCATATTATCATACACATGAAATGATACATAAGCAAGGTTAATCTTTACAACATAGCTTGTTGTGTGAAAATATTTAAAATAACCCACATTTCTAATATGAGACTAGTTAAGTCTATATGATAGAATATAACCTTTAAAAAATAAAAGAGGCAATTTAATCAAATTAATTGCTATTGCCTGTTTTCAAAGATAAAGTATTAAACAGAAAACAAAGTTCCAAATGTATGTTCCATTTGTGCAAAAAAAGAAAACTACAAAAAGGAGTATATGTATTTGTGATGGTATGAAGCTGTTTGGACCCCAGACAGTATATTCCTAAAGTTTAATCATTCTTGCTTGGAAACCTATTTTAAATCAGACTTTTGGTTAGGTTACTTCAGTTAAGGTCTGGTCCAGGGTAGATCTTAATCTTGTTAGTAGAGTCCTTTATAAAAGAATGAAATTCAGATAAAGAAATAGAAAGTTATGGAAGCAACAAGTGATGAAACACAGAAAAGAAGGGACAGCCAAGCAGACAATGCCATGTGCCTTGCCATGTGAACAGAGGATTCCAGGATTGACAGCAGCCAGTCTCAGGAGAAAGCATACATGATGATGCCTTGATTTGGACATTTTCTTCAGCCTCAAAACTGTAATCTGGCAATTTAATAAATCCCTATGGTAAAAGCCATCCCTTTTCACAGAATTTGCATTCCAGCAACCTAGCAAGCTAAAACAGTGTATTTTCATACATATATAGACTATCTGAAAGTTTGCCTCATTTTGTGCTGCACTTTTTCTTCTCTCCTTCTCTTTCAGTCTTTCTAATTCTTACAAAGGCAATTCTATAATTCTTTTAACTCTATCCCTCAAGAAATATGTGATAACATTCCTTCTGAAATTTTTCATCAATATTCAACTTTTTCTCTTATCATTCCCCAGGGCAATGAAATAAATCATGGTTCTTAAGTCTGCTATAATCTAAATACTTTGGATAGCTTTTAATTAACACAATCATCTCAGTGTAAAAGTGGAAAGTCAGACATTCTATTATTATTTCTGCAATGGCATCATAAATACATTGGTGGAAGAAATTTAGGTACAGCAAATATTTCATCAAACCTGAGTAGAATAAACACTCTGAAACACATAATTGCTCTTTTCTGCTAGTAATGAGAGACAATTTTAAATTATTGATATTAAAGTGTTTATATCATTCATCATTCATGAAATATTTATTGAGTGCTTACTCTGGGTCAGGTACAAAAATCCCTCCTCTCATTCTTGTTGTTGAGATAGAAAATAAAAACATGCATAAGTAAAATATTTACTATTTCATTTTGTAAATGTTAGGGAGAAAAAAATCAGGTCATTGAGAAAGAGCTTGGTGGGGTAAGAATGGATAGCAATTTGAAATAAGAATTTTGTTTCAGTTAGCTACTGCCATGTAAATACCACTCCCAAAACCCAGTAGCATAAACTTTAAGCTGTTGAGCTTTTTGCTTAGCTGTACAGTCTGTTAATATGGGAAGGATAGACTGATTTTGCTGGGTTTACTTTTGGTTTACAGTTACCTGGCAGGTCCCCTGAGGACTAGCTGATCAAGGCTCAATTGTCTTTAATTTCCTTTACATGTCTGTTAGCTGGCCATCAGCCTGACTCTGGATTGACGGGGCCACAAATCTCTCACTACCTGGAAAACTAATTAAAATTTCTCCTGATTAGTATTTTCAGGTTTCAAAAGAGGAAATGAAAGCCATAATGTTCCTTGAAGCCTAGACTGAGTAGTGGCATAATATTCCATTTGCTGCATTGTATGGATAAATGCAATTCACAAGACCATCTTATCTTCAAGAGGAGGGCAATTAACCCCTACTTATTTATAGGACAGGCCACAAAGTCTCATTGAAAAATGCATAGATACAATGAAAGATGAAACTTTGTGGGCATTTGCAATTGATATACACAGTCAAAGATGGCTACAATGAAAAAGTGTGATTTGTCCAAAGTCTTAATGTTGGTGAAGAAATTACACAGGGAATGGTCCAGAGATGTGGTTAAACTTGGGGATAGATGAAAAGAATCAAACCCAACATACAGCCTCTGTGATATGTGGGCAAGTATGTGTTGCTTGTTAAGATTTATTAATGTCCCATTTGTTTATCATGGATCATTCTGAATAGGCAAAACACTCTGGAGGAAAAACTCCATCTCCATGTTTGCAAATATTCTTTCATGTGGAACACAGTAGAGCAGGAGACTGAAGAACTGGGATGGTGACTGTAACTTGTATATTCTCTTTTGCTTGATATTGTTAAACCTTCAATCCCAAGGAATGGCTCCATTTATGAGGCTCAATTCATCAGTTCTGATCCAAGGTGATGGCTGGGGGATGTTTCTGCAATGAAAGAAGGATTATGAAGGTGAAATTCTTAAAGCACAGAGTGGTGGTTAAAACTGATAAGTTTCTCTCTTATTACTCAATTTTTGATTATGGGGATAGTTGTCAACTATTGTTTTGACTTATATGACATATTAAAATGGAAATTCCTCTGTTTTAACAACTTGTATTACATTTGCTAGGGTTAGATATATATTTATGGTGAACCATGTATGAAAATAAGATATATGGACATTATCTAAACTCTTAAATAGAGTGTCTAAAATATGGGCAAAAAGAAAACTTTTAGCAGTAGAGACATCCAATACCCAATATCCTATACCCATAGTCTATCAATGATGGTGTAAGCAGAACTATTCACAATCCATATGAGGTGGCAGTCTGATCATATTAAATATTTTCTTGTGGTTTGTCCTGGACTGCATTTATGCTGTCTTACTACCAGTACATTTTTTATACCATCTTCCTCAAAATTAAAAGAAAATCTATTAACAACATGGTATTCATTCAGTATTTTAATTTTCTTTGTAAGATAGACCATTTTGGTTTCTGTTGTTAGCATCCAAAAGTCTTGACTAATAAAATAATTTGACATATTTAATAGTATTATATTTTCATCAAAATTACCTCCCCCAGAATATTTATGTTTCTACTAAACTCTTTTCACTTCTATTGAAAATCAGAATAAGTTTTGCGTTTGCCAAAATCATCCTTTTTTTTTAAGATTTATTTTTTATTATATCCCCCCCAACCCCTTTCTGCTTGCTCTTGCTGTGTGTCCATTCTTGTGTTCCTCTCTGTCCGATTTGTCTCCCCCCGTTGTGGTGAAGCGCCGAGGCCGGTCACCACGCAGGAGGCTTTGCCCCACTTGTGGGTGGCTTCTGCTTCCATTCACTGCTGGCTCCACTTCAGTTCGTGGGTGGCTGGCTGCGCTCCATTTGTGGGTGACCTACCCTGCCCATGGTGGCTTTGCCCTGTCCGTGGCAGCTAAAAATCATCCTTATTAGTGTATTGCTTAAGGTTATATTATTTTTGTAAATAAACTACATTGAGTTTATGCGTTCCTTCATTTATTTATCTTTTCATGCATACAATTTTTAAGCAAATATTTATTGAAAGACTACTACATACCAGGTACTCTTCTTTTTTACAAGGGTTATCATAATGGTATAACTAATGCTCTCAATCACATTAGTAGTCAGGTATATAGACATTGATAAAAGAAAGCACTAAAAATGCAAAATTTGAGATAGAAGTTGTATGTCCAAGGGCAATAAGGAAAGGCCTTTACAGTTTTCTGTGTTTTTGTGCTCTATACATAATGGAATGATTTTCAATGTTATTCTTTATTAAATAAATTGTGGGTTTACAGAAAAATCAGGCATAAAATACAGGATTCCCACACACTGTTATTGGAGCTGGTGTCTAGCTTTTTGGCTTCATCATGAGAAAGAATTCAAGGACAAGCCTCAAGTCAATGAGGCAAACAAAGAATTTATTAGGCGGTAAAGTGAGGAACAGAAAGTACAACTTAAGTGTGAAGGTGGGCATTTTCAAGGGAGGAAAATGAAAGTTCTGCCTTAGGGTCCCCCTTTTTATGGTGGTTCTGGACTCCAGGGTCTACACTGATAAACAAGGGCTTAGGGTGCAAGGACCCAAGGGTGTGGCATGCCCAGAGGTATGGAGGGTGCTGTCTAGTAGTGGTTGGCTTCTGGCTGCTCTCCATGACCTCTGCAGGGAGGGGCATGCTGACTGGTGGTGATTAGCTTCTGGTCACTGTTCAGGAGGCATAAGGTCACCTGAAAGCTAGGTGGGTGGGTGGTGGTTATGCCCCTCTTGCCCCTTCCCTCCTTGCTGGCTGCCTTCTGGTAGCACAGCCTTTGGGTATATGCGCTGTAAGCTGCATGGTGTGTGCTTGTGATGGATGCAAGAGGTTTAGAAGGCATAGATGGAAGAGATAGTTGAGGTTAGAGCAGAGGTAAAGAGACATGGATGGAAAATCCAAGAGTACCTCAGTAAACAAAATGATGACAACATTTATATTGGGGAAAGGATTAGAGTGGGTCAGATTCTGGAGTTCCCATTCTTCTGTTGGACTCCCACTCAACTCAGGAAATGTCCCCAGTCAGATTCCAAAGGCAGTGTCACCTGCTGCCTAGAGTCTCCTTGATCTACATGGCATGGGGCTAGCCCATACCACCACTGAGGAGGGAGCCAGCCAGATGACTCTGGGTGAACTGAGAATATATCCTTTGGGAATAGGGTTGGAGAACCTTATGGAAATGAAAAAGAGAGAGACAGAAAATGGGGTAAGATGAGATGGATCTACTGGATTCCCATACTCCCATTTGACTCCTACTCTATTTGGGGAATGTTCCCAGTCAGGTCCCAAAGGCAGTGCCATCTACTGCCTCGAGTCTCCTTGGTCTCCACAACAGAGGGCTAGCCCCTACCACCTCTGAGGAGGGAGCTGGATGACTCTAAGTGAACAAAGATTGTGTCCTATGGGAGCAGGGCCAGAGATCTGTACAGAAATAGAGACAGACATGTATATGGGCAGACACATATTCCTGCATCCTCCACCCTGCAGACAAACATAGACAAAGTTTGATTAGAAGTAAAAAACTCACCAGTCTCAACAGATGGAGGAGGGGATTACCAGAGATGATTTTCTCCTGGCTGGCTTGCCAGAATTATGTTATTAAGATCGGCACTTAGGTTCTTGGCATCTTCATGAGAAAGAATTCATGGACAAGCCATAAGTTGGTTAGGCAAGCAAAGAATTTATTGGGGAGGGTAAAGCAAGAGAAAGAAAGTATATCTTCAGAGTTGAAGGAGGGACTTCTCAAGGGAGAGAAATGCAAGTTCTGCCCTGGGATCCCCTATTTTATGGGCTATAGGACTCCAGGTTCTGTGCTGATTGACATATTGGAGACTAAGCAAGAGAAATCTATTGGGTGGTTTGATTTGCTTGTGGGTCTACAGCTTGCTGTACAGTGGTGATTGGCTTCAGGCTGCTGTCCTTGAGCTCTGCAGGGTGGTGATTGGTCTCTGGTCACTGTTCACTACAAGTGAGGTAAACTGAAAGTGGGTGGGGGTGATGGTGCTGCCCCTCCTCCCCTTCTGTCTTTCCTGCCATATAATGATATTGCTGGCTGCTTTCTGATAACGCTTCTTTTTGGTGTATGTGCTGTGAGCTGCAGGGGGTGTGATTGTAAGCTGCCCCTTCCTAATTTGCTTGTGTGAGTTAACATGCTGTTGTAAGTTAGTAGGTCATAGTCTCAGCCT
>PVKH010049753.1:0-10067 GCA_004027955.1 Chaetophractus vellerosus | reverse complement strand
AACTCATTTTATGTGATCTGCACAACACTGATATCAAAATTGGAAAAGATATTGCAAGTAAAAGAACACTACAGACCAACATTTCTCATGAATATAGGCACAAAATCTTCAAGTAAATATTAGAAAATAAAATCCAGCAATACATAAAAGGACAGTACAACATGATCAAGATGGTTTATATAAGGAATGCAAAGATGAGCCAACTTTTGTAAAGCAATCAACATAATTCACCACATTATGAGAATAAAGGAAAAAATATACATTACTTCTGTAATTGGAGGAAAAGCATTTGAAAATTTTCCATATCTATTCATTATAAAAACTCAGGCAAACTAGGAAGAAAACCAACTGACTCAATCTCATAACATTTAGGGGAAAAATTTACAGCTAAACTTATACTTTATGAACAATTGAATACTTTGATAATAAGATCAGGAACACGGCAAGGATTTCTGATCTAAGCACTTTTATTTAATATTTTACTAGAAGTTCTAGCCAGTGTAATAAGTCCAGAAAAAGAAATATAGATAATATTGATTGGCAAGCCAGAAAAATAAAACTGTCTATTAGCAAATGACATATTATCTATATAGAAAATCATCATGAATCTTTAAAATGTTATCTGTATTAATATGTGAATTGAAAATTTCAGAGATTACAAATATATAAGTTAATATACAGCAATTATATTTCTGTATTATAGAAAGAAAATTGGAAAATGAAAAAAATCGATATTTAAAATCTACTTAAAAATTAAATACTTAGAAATAAATTAATTGCAAGGTATGTAAGATCTCTCTACTACCTACAATACTTTGCCAATAGAAAATAAAGAATACATAATTAAATTGAGACAATTATTCATTGATTGGAAGACTCAAAATTTTTAAGCTGTCAGTTCTTCAATTGATACATAAATTCAATGCAGTTCCAAGCAATACTTGTGCATGGTATTTTGGAGAATATGACAATCAAAGTATCTAAAATAGCCAAAACAATTTTGAAAAAGAATGTAACTGGAAGACTAACACTTCCTGATCCCAGGACTTAATAAAGATACAGAAATTTTAAAGGGTGATATTAATGTAAGAATAGACATATAAGTCAATTCAACAAGGTACAGTTTCAGAAATTGATTTGTACATTTATTGTCAAAA
Source organism: Chaetophractus vellerosus (assembly GCA_004027955.1). NCBI lineage: Eukaryota > Metazoa > Chordata > Mammalia > Cingulata > Chlamyphoridae > Chaetophractus > Chaetophractus vellerosus. The sequence continues at coordinate 8,910 of PVKH010049753.1, read as the reverse complement.
ATTGTCAATTTTTTTGGTAAAAATGGCACTATGGTAATTAAATGGGGAAATGACAAATATTTTTAAGAAACAGGGATGGCATAAGTGAACATTCATATGAAAAATCTCAATCCTTACCACATACCATGAACAAAAATTAACCAAAATGGAATAGACCTAAACATAAAAGGAAAAATGTAAAACTCCTGAAAAATATTGGTATATAAAACTTCACAAAAATAAAAAATCTTCTGCTCTAAATTTGTGAACATAAGGAGGAACTCACATACTGGAAATAAATATTCACATATATCTTACAAAATATTTAAATCTAGTATATATAAAAACATTTAGAACTCAATAATAAGGAAAACACCAACTTAATTTTAAATGGTCAAAAATATTGAGATATTAAACAAAAGGAAACATATGAATGGTATGACAAGGTGCTTGGCATCATAATTCATCTGAGAATTTCAAAATTAGATTCAGTGAGATACCAATACATGCCATCACAGTGGCTAAAATTAACAGGAAAAAAAAGCTCAATAATAGCAAATGTTAGTGAGAATTTGTAGCAACTAGAACTCTTATACTTTGTTGTATTTGTAAAATCAAACAACCACTTTGGAAAGTAGTTTGAAAGTTTCTTATACAGTTAAACACATATTCACCATATGAGTCAACAATTTTTTCTCTTAGGTATTTACTCCTAAATGAAAAGTCATAGCAAATTTATTCATAATATCCCAAATCTTGAACCAACTATCCAATGGTAGATGAATGAGTAAACACATTGTGGTGTAGCTATCTAATAGAACATTTATCAGCAATATTAATAAATAAACTACGGATACACAAACAATAACATGGACTGTCCTCAAAATTCTAATGAGTGAAATTTTTTTAGCCACAAAAAACATATGTTTCTATTAATATTATATTCTAGGGCAGGCCAAAGTAATATATAGTAATAGAAATTAGATTGAAAAGATGAAGCACATTCACTAAAATGGCATTTAAACTAAAATTGGAGCTTGCTTTAATTCAAGTAATCCCTGATAATATGTTAACTTGTTATGCTGTCTAAAATCTATTTGACTTCTTGGGTTTGTTATTCCCTATCCCTAATCTGCTATATTATAATAAAATGGACATCCCTTCACTAAGTCCTTTGGAAACACATTTCAAATAGTGTTCCTCCTGATCATATGCCCATCCACAATGCTTATTTAAAATTTCAGGTCTTTTTTTTTTTTAAAGATTTATTTTTATTACATAGCTCCCCTCCCCACCGCTGCGGCGACGCGCCGAGAGTGGTCACTGCGCAGGCGCGGCTTTCCCCGCTTGTGGGCAGCTTCTGCTTCCATTCACGGGCCGGATTTCAGTTCGCGGGTGGCTGGCTGCGCACCATTCGTGGGCGACCTGCCCTGCCCGTGGCGGCTTTTTGCCCTGTCCGTGGCAACTTTTTGCCCTGCCCACGGCGGCTCTGGCCCCCCCATGGCGGCTTGCCATTCTCAAGGCGGTCTGCCCGCTAGGAGAGGTCCCCAGGAACCAAACCTGGGGCCTTCCATGTGGTATGCCGGCGCCCTATCCACTGGGCTATCCAGCCGGCCCTAAAATTTCAGTTCTTATATATTCCTAATAATATAAGACACAGAATTAGTATCATCAATATGTAAATATATTACATATTAAATGCAACAAACAGGAATTGACCAACAAATTGATTTGGCATGCCAGGTTTACAATCCATATCAAGAAACAGGAAGATATGGCCCAGTCAAAGGAACAAGATAAGCCTCCATGTGACATAAAAGAATTGAAACAACTAACCATAGATGTTCAAACAAATCTCCTTAATAAATTCAATGAATTGGCTAAAGAGATAAAGGATATTAAGAAGACATTGGATAAACACAAAGAAGAATTTGAAAGCATACACGGAAAAATAGCAGATCTTATGGGAATGAAAGGTGCAATAAATGAAATTAAAAATACACTGGAATCATAAAATAGCAGATTTGAGGAGGCAGAAGAAAGGAATGATGAGCTTGAAGAAATGGCCTCTGAAAGTGAACATAAAAAAGAACAGATGAAGAAAAGATTGGAAAAACTTGAACAAGGTCTCAGGGAACTAAACAACAGCAAGCGACATGCAAACATATGTGTCATATATGTCCCAGAAGGAGAAGAGAAGGGAAAAGGGGCAGAAGAAATATTTGAAGAAATAATGGTAGAAAATTTCATAGCCCCATAGAAGGACATAGATATCCATTTCCAAGAAGCACGATGTACTCCCATCTGAAAAAATTCAAATAGACCAACTCCGAGACACGCATTAATCAGCATGTCAAAAGTGAAAGACAAAGAGAGAATACTGAGAACAGCAAGAGAAAAGCAATGCGTAATACATAAGAGATACTCAATAAGACTAAGTGCTGATTTCGCACGAGAAATCAAGGAGGCAAGAAGATAGTGGTATGATATATTTAAGATACTGCAAGTGAAAAACTTCCAGCCAAGAATCTTACATCCAGCAAGATTGTCTTCCAAAAATGAGGGCGAGTTTAGAATTTTCACAGATAAACAGAAACTGAGAGAGTTTGTAACCAAGAGACCTGATTTGCAGGAAATACTAAAGGGTGCGCTATTGCCTGAAAAGAAAAGACAAGAGAGAGAGGCTTGGAAGAGAGTCTAGAAATGATGCTTATATCAATAAAAGTAACTAAAAGTGTAAAAAGAGTGGTGAAAATAAAATATGACAGATAAAAACCCAAATATTCAGGACTATACTTAACCAACAATGTAAAGCATTTGTATTCCAAAAACTATAACTCATTGTTAAAAGAAAAATTTTTTAAAAAGACCTAAATAATTGGAAAAACATTCAAGGGTCATGGATTGGAAGACTAAATTTCATTAAGATGTTAATTCTACTCAAATTGATATACAGATTCAAAAAATTCCACCAGAATTTTAAAAATAAATGGAAAACATGGTTATCAAGTTTATTTGGAAGGCTAAGGGATCCTGAATAGCTAGGGACATCTTAAAAAGGAAAAGCAAAGTTGGAGGACTCTCATTTCTGGACTTTAAGTCATATTACCTAGCTACAGTGATAAAAAACAGCATAGTACTTCATAAAGACAGACACATAGACCAATGGAACTGAGTTGATGTTTCAGAAACAGACCCTCACATCTAAGGTCAAGTGATTTTTGACTAGCCTGTCAAACCCACCCAGTTTGGGCAGAACAGTCCATTCAACAAATGGAGTGGAAAGAACTGGATATCCATGCCAAAAGAAGGAAAGAGGACCCTTATCTCACACCATTTACAAAAATTATTTATATTTAGGATCAAAAACCTAAATATAAAATCAAGAACCATAAAGCTTCCACAAGAAAATATAAGAAAATATCTTCAAGACTTGGTGGTAGGTGATGGATTCTTAAAGAAGATAAGAGGAGGACTGAGATGGACTACTGATATTTAATGTATGTAGTTTTAATTAGCTTTACTGTAAAAGTGTGGAAATGTACAGAGTTGATGGTAACACATTACAGTGAGTTATAGCTGGTTTATAAATGGGAATGTGGTTGAAAATGGTAGTCTAGGGATGTAAATGCCAATTGGCAGAAAGCTAGGGAATAATCTAGGGACTGAATAGCTCAGTAAACTCACAGGTGGATGAGAATTGTGGTTGATGGTACAGATGCAAGAGTGTCCTTTCTGAGCTAGAGCAGATGTGTGTGTCACAATTGCACATTGGTCGGAATGTTGAGAAGCATGGGAAAAATACAACTGTAGTGACCTATGGACTGTGGTTAAAAGCAATACAGTAATATCCATGCATCTAATCCAAAGATGTACTGTGTTGATAATGGGGGAGTATGGAAAAAGTTTGCTAAATGTACACTATGGACCTGGTAATAACTGGATGATATTATCTCATAATCTGTAATAAATGATGATAGAAGGGTGTTTGGGAATTCTGCATATGTGCATGATTGTTTTGTAAGTTTACAACTTGTGCCATAAAAATATATTTTAAAAATAATAATAAGGTGGGCTGGAGGGAAATACACCAAATGAAAGATAAAGACTAGAATTAGAAAAAAGAGTTTGACAATAATCTTTCATAATTCATAACAAATGTCTAATGACAATGCAAGGTGTTGGTGGAGGGTTGATGTATGGGACCCCTGTTTGATGTTATGAATATTTTCTTTGTAGGTTCACAACTTTTACTGTACACTTATTGTTGATGTATGTTCAAGTATAAATGATATAAAATTATATTAATAAGCTGGGTTGGGGGAAAATACTTTGGTTAGTAGTAATATTTTGAGGATGTTCTTTAATCATTAGTTAAAAATATTTAACAACAATGCAAGCTATTGGTGGTAGGTTGAGGCATGAGAGCCCTGTTTGATGTTATATATCTTTGTAAGTTCAAAACTATTGCTATAAACTTATTGTTTATTTATGTTCATGTATGAGTGATATACTTCAATAAATTTTTAAAAATGAGGGAGAGTTCAAAATATTCACAGATAAACAGAAATTGAGAGAGTATGTCAATAAGAAACCTGCCCTTCAAGATATACTAAAGAGAGTTCTGCTGGTCAAAAGGGAAAAAACAGGGGGGAGAGAGATGGAGGAGAGTGTAAGAACAACTAAAAATTTAAGAAGAAAAATAAAAACAACATATGGCATACATAAACCTAAGGAAAATATGGCTAATGTAAGTAATTCCTTGATGGTGATAACATTGAATGTTAATGGATTAATCTCTCCAGTGAAGAGACATAGATTGGCAGAATGGATAAGGAAATATGAACCATCTGTGTACTGTCTACAAGAAACCCACCTTAAACCCAGGGATGCAAGGATGCTGAAAGTGAATGGTTGGAAAACAATTTTACAAGCAAACAATAACCAAAAAAAAGGGCAGGAATTGCTATACTAATATAGGACAAAATAGACTGTAAATGCAAACTATTGTAAGAGACAAAGAAGGACACTATATACTAATAAAAGGGGTAATCTATCAAGAAGGAAGAACAGTCATAAACATTTATGCACCTAACCAGGGTGCCTCAAATACATGAGGCAAACGCTAGAAAAACTGAGTGGAGAAATAGATGCTTCTACAAATATTGCAGGAGACTTTAATACACCACTATCACCATTAGAGAGAACATCTCGACAGAGAATCAAAAAAGAAACAAAGACTTTGAATAATACATTAGAGTATCTGGACCTAATAGATTTACACAGAACATAACACCCAAATACTTTCTTCTTGAGTGCACCTGGATCATTCTTTAAGATAGATCACATGCTAGGCCACAGAACAACTGTCAATGAATTTAGAAAAATTGAAATTATACAAAGTAACTTCTCTGACCACAATGCAATAAAGATGGAAATCAGTAAGGTGCAGAAACCAGATTAGGCACAAAGATATGGAAGTTAGACAACACACTCTTAGATAATCAGTGGGTCAAGGAGAGGAAATTGCAAAAAATATCGGTAACTACCTTGAAACGAATGAAAATGACAACACAATGTAACAAAACCTATGGGATGCAGCAAAGGCTGTATTAAGAAGAAATTCATAGCCATAAATGCAAATATTAAAAAAGAAGAAAGAGCCAAAATCAAAGACCTAACAGCACAGCAGAGGGGTTAGAAAAAGAACAGCAACCTAACTCCTAAGTAAGTAGAAAGAAAGAAAGAACAAAAATTAGAGCAGAATTAAATGAAATTGAAAATAAGAAAGCACTAGAAAAAATAAACCAAACCAAAAGTTGGTTCCTCGAAAAGATTAATAAAATTGATGAACCCTTAGCTAGACTAAGAAAGGAAAAAAGAGAGAAGATGCAAATACATAAAATAAGAAACAAAGGCAGGGATATCACTCCTGATGCCACAGAAATAAAGAGTATCATAAGAGGATACTTTGAAAAATTATATGCCAACAAGATGGATAATTTAGAAGAAATGGACAAATTAATAGAAACACACAAGCATGCTACATTGTTAAAAGAAGAAATTGATGAAATCAACAGACCAAACACAAGTAACAAGACAGAATTAGTCATCAAAAACCTCCCAACTAAGAAGACCTCAGAGCCACATGGCTTCACAGGTGAATTCTATGAAACTTTCCAAAAAGGACTGACACCAATCCTGCTTAAAATCTTCCAAAACACAGAAGTGGAGGGAACATTGTCTAACTCATTCTATGATGCCAACATCATCCTAATACCAAAGCCAAACAAAGATGCCACAAGAAAGGAAAACTATAGACCAATCTCTCTAATGAACCTAGATGCTAAAATCTTCAACAAAATACTTGCTAATTGTATTCAACAACACATCAAACCAATTGTACACTATGACCAACTGGGTTTCATCCCTGGTATGCAAGGATGTTTCAACATAAATCAATCAATCAATGTAATTCACCACATAAACAGATCGAAAGACAAAAACCACATGATCATTTCTATAGAAGCAGAAAAAGAATTCAACAAAATACAACACCCTCTCTTGGTAAAAACACTACAAAAGATAGGAATAGAAGGAAACTTCTTCAACATGATAAAGGTTATATATAAAAAACCCACAGCTAACATCATATTCAATGGTGAAATCCTAAAAGCTTTCTCTCTAAGATTGGGAACAAGACAAGGATGCCCACTTTCACTGCTTCTATTTAACATTGTGCTAGAAGTACTTGCTCGAGCACTTAGGTAAGAAAAAGTTATAAAAGGCACCCAAATTGGAAAGGAAGAAGTCAAAATTTCACTATTTGCAGACAACATGATCCTATACATAGAAAGCCCTGAGAAACCTACAACAAAGCTTTAGTGCTTATAAACGAGTTCAATAAAGTCGCAGACATGCAGGGGGCCAGCTGTAGCCCAACTGGTAGGGCACCGGTTTACCACATAGGAGGCCCCAGGTTCAGTTCCTGGGGCCTCCTCGAGCGGGCAGACCGCCTTGAGAAGGCAAGCCACTGCGGGCAGGGCAAGCCGCTGTGGGCAGGGGAAGCCCCTGCTAGCAGGGCAAGCTGCCTCGAACAGACAGGCCGCCATGCGGTGAGCTGACCCGGCGGGTCGCCGCAGTGGGGGGAGACAAGGAGACACAGAAGAACACAAAAATGAGCACAGCAAGAACAAGCAGAAAGGGGGGAAGATTGGTAATAAAATTAAAAAAAATAATAATAATAAAAGATAACATGCAAAAATCAGTAGCATTTATGTACACCAATAATGAGCAATCTGAAGAGAAAATCAGGAATAAAATACCATTTTCAATAGCAACTAAAAGGATCAAATACCTAGGAATAAATTTAACTAAAGATGTAAATGACTTTATATGCAGAAAACTAAACAACACCATTAAAGGAAATCAAAGAAAACTTAAATAAATGGAAGAATGTTCCCTGTTTATGGATAAGAAGACTAAATATGCTTAAGATGTCTATCTCATGCAAACCTATCCACAGATTTCACACAATCCCAATAAAAATCACCACAGCAGTTTTTTACTGAATTGGAAAAACTAACTATGAAATTTATTTGAAAGGGCAAGAGGCTCTGAATAGCCAAAGACATATTGAAAAAGAAAAATGAAATTGGAAGAATCACACTACCTGACTTTAAAACATACTACAAATCTACAGTGGTCAAAACTGCATGGTATTGGCACAAAGATAGACATACTCACCAATGGAACTGAACTGAGAGTTATAATATAGATCCTTGCATATAAAGTCAACTGATATCTGAAAAGGCCACCATGCCAATTCAACTGGGAGAGAATGGCCTCTTCAAAAAATGCTGCTTGGAGAACTGGATATCCATATCCAAAAGAATGAGAGAGGAATACCATCTCACATCTTATACAAAAATCAACTAAAGATGGATCAAAGATCTAAATATAAAAGCCAAGACCATAAAGACTTTGGAAGGTAATGTAGGGAACCATCTAAAGGATCTTGTAGTAGGAAATGGTTTCATGAACTTTACACCCAAAGCATGAGCAATGAAAGAAAAATAGATAAATGGGACTTCTTCAAAACTAAAAAAAAACCTATTGCACCTCAAAGAAGTTTGTCAAGAAAGTGAAAAGGTTGCCTACTCAATGGGAGAAAATATTTGGTAAGCATATATCTGATAGGGGACTAATATCCAGCATATATAAAGAAATCCTACACCTTGAAAATAAAAAGACAAACAACCCATTTAAAAAATGGGCAAGTGATTTGAATAGATATTTCTCCAAAGAAGAAATACAAATGGCTAAAAAGCACATGAAAAGCTGCTCAACATCACTAGCTAATATGGAAATGCAAATCAAAACTACAATGTGATATCATCTTATACCCAATAGACTGGTGGCTATTATGGGAACCCTCATCCACTGCTGGTGGGAATGTAGAATGGTGCAACCATTGTGGAGGACAGTGTGGTGGTTCCTCAGAAAACTAACTGTAGAACTGCCATATGACCTAGCAATTCCACTGCTGAGTATATACCCAGAAGAACTGAAAGCAAGGACATGAACAGATATATGTACACTAATGTTCATAGCAGCATTATTCACTATTGCCAAAAATTGGAATCCACCCAAATGCCCTTCAACAGATGAATGGAAACAAACTGTGGTATACACATACAATGGAATATTACTTGGCTGTAAGAAGGAATACAGTATTAACACACAGGATAACATGGATGAATCTTGAGGACCTTATGTTGAGCGAAGCAAGCCAGGCACTGGATGACAAATATTACATGACTTCACTGACATAAAATAAGCAAATTGAGCAGACTCAGAGAGCTAGAGTCTGGAAGACAGGTTTACAGGAAATAGAAAGGGAGAAGATTGTGAGCCAATGCCCATATGGGC
>PVKH010049752.1:0-10069 GCA_004027955.1 Chaetophractus vellerosus | reverse complement strand
GACGCTGTTATCCATTCAGTTGACTGCTTATAAAAGGGAACTGATTTCAACATTCAGAGAGAATTTCCCAGCTCGTCCTTTGACAGCGAACTTCTCCCAGGAACTCATCGACGACCCTTCATCAGTCTTTCATCAGAGCAAACTCATCGAGGACCCTTCATCAGCCTTTCATCGGAGCCCCTGGCTTGCAGCCTGCCAGTGGAACCTGGACTTGTGTATCCCCACGGTCACATGAGAGACTGTTATAAAATCTTATATTTTTAGCAGAGATCTCGTGTTGATTCTGTTTCCCAAGAGAACCCTGACTAGAACACCCACCCTCAGGACAAGTAGCCTCAGTGGAGACCCTGCTTCACTACTGTCAATGGTGTGGGAGGGAGCATTCCCTGGGAGCAAGAGGGGCCAGACAGTGGGTAGAGATTGGTTTCTTTGTGTTTTGGTCAGCCACAGGTGTGCCTTTTGAAATATACCAAAGATTGGTCGGTCTTTATAAAGGGTATTTATTTGGGGTAGAAGCTTATAGGTACCAGGCCACAAAGCATAAATTTCCTCCCATACCAAAGTCCATGTCCTGGAGGAAGATGGCTGCCGACGTCTCCAGGGCTCAGGCTTCTGGGTTCCTTTGTTCCCGGGGCTGCGTTTCCTTCCAGGCTTAGCTTCTGCCTCCTTAAGGAGTTCAGCTGAAGTCCATGAGACTCTCTGCACTGCGTCTCTCCACAAGGCCAGCTGTAGGCCATCCGGCGATCGGCTCACTCCAACATCAGAACTGCTTTTCAAATCTCCTTCTCCAAAATCTCCTCTCTGCTTCTCTCCAATCTCTACTTGAGACCACACCCACCGAGGGGTGGGGCTCAATGTCTCCCTTACGTGGCAATTAACGCCCTACTCATAACTTAATCATGCCCAGATGAACAGACCAGCTTACAAACATAATCTAAACTATATTTTTGGAATTCATAATTAAATGAAACTCAAACCATTACACTTTGTGATCTATTTGTCCAGCTGAGCCCCCTTTGAATCTCAGAAGGGTTCTTGACCAAATGGGGGATATGGGAGAATCTTCTCAGGTAAGCTGTCACACCTAGCCTCCCTGGGAGACAGAGGAACTAGATTAGAGAGGGGCCATCACAGGGTCCTAATCAGCAAGGTGCTGACTGACCATAGAAGTCTAATATGCATTAGAGATAGGGAGCTAATAGAGCCTGATAAGCTTTCTGAAGCCTAATTAGCCTGAGGAGCCAGTGCTTATTTCATTCCCAGTTTATCAAGCACCCAGCTGGTACTTTATAAAAGGGAACATATAGACTTTTTTGTTCTAGGTTTTCTTGGATCTGTTACTTTATTTATGTATTTATTTTTATTTTTATTTATTTATATATCTCCCCCTTGCTGCTTGTTCTTGCTGTGTTCATCTGCCTTGCATTCTTCTGTGTCTGCCTGTCTTCCCCTGCTGCAGCATCATGCTGAGACAGCTCATTGTGCAGTGGCTTGCCCTGCCCTTGGTGGCTTGCCTTCTCAAGGTGGCTTGCCTGGGAACCACATCGGGGCCATCCCATGTGGTAAACCAGAGCTCTACCAATTGAGCCACAGCTGGTTCCCACTTTTATTTTTTAAAGTTTAATTTTTTCCCTTATTTCACTCACTAAAATGCAGTATATCACCTGGAGAGGGCAGGCTGAAGGGTGATTGATTGATGAACACCAGCAGCCTGCTGAGAAGCTCCTTAGGGTCCTGTGAGGGAAGGCTGTTTTTTCTTGGTTTTTTTTTTCATTGTTGCTGTTTTGTTTCTTGTTTGTTTTGTTTCACCATTCACTATTTCTTTTTTATTATTTTACTTATTTTTATACCTACACTATTTCTTTTATTTCCCTCATTTTTCTATCTTCTGTTTTCTGTGGTTTTACTTTAATCCACCTTTTGTGTTTGGTATTAATTTTTCATTTATTTCATTCTCTTTTTCTATTTTCTTTCTTTTTTATGTTTTTTTTCTATTCCTCTCTTCTCATCATTCTGGCCTATTAATTCATTTTATATATTTTCCTCTATTTTCTTTCTTGTTTCAATTTTTCTATTCCATGTTTCATAAGAAGTATTCCTTTGTACTCCTTATAATTTTTTACACATGTTAATTATTTATTTTCCTAATTCTTCTAAAGATTCTCTTCTGCCCTTTTATTTTCACTATTGTTCTCTTTCTCTTATCTCTTTCTTTTTCTCTGGTAATATTATTTTTCTTCAAGGAACACAGCCATCAGCAAAGAAGTTGAATAAGAGGAACAAAGTGTCAAAGTGAAACCTTTCCACACAGAAAAAACAAAACAATAAAAACCTAGACTAGAAAAAGAAGTTAGCCAACCAAAATGTGCACTTCATCCACCTTGAGAGCCCATGAGGGAGGTAGGAAGAAGAAAAATTAGGCAGAGAGGGAAGTTTGCTCATATAAGCACAGCCTCAGTGTGCTCCAGACAAACAAGCAAGCAAGCATGGCCATTCTTTATTTTCAGGGTTATTCATACACTACTGTTAGGAGTCAAATGTTGCACAGATGGAACACAAAATGCAACTCCCTGGAATCATTTCTGCTGTGCACAGGGAGTATGTATGTATACTGAGACAAAGGGATCCATGAGCTAATAGTTGATCCAGAAGCTGGGCTGCTGCCCAAGTCTTAACCTTCACACACTTCTTAAAACTTACACAGCTGCTGCCCAAGTCTTTAACACACACACAAATAAATCCATCAAAATAAACAGATCCATAGACATAAACAAAAAATTACAAGCCATATTAAAAGGAGGAAGAAATGGCAGTCTAATGAACAAACTAAAAGACCTGGAGAAAATGCAGAACATGGAACAACTAATCGGAGATATTCATATAAATATCAAGATGCAACTTAATGAAGTGAAGGGAGAGATCATTGATATTAGGAAAACACTGGGAGAACATACTGAAAAAACTATAAACATACACAAAAAGTTAAGGAACATTATGGTGATGAATAGCACACTGCAAGAAGTGAAAAATAGATGGGAAGCCCATAATAGCAGATTTGAACAACCAGAGTAAACAAATAGTGATATGGAAGACAGTACAGCTGAAATCAGACAGATGGTAAGACAGATAGGTGAAAAGATAGAAAAAAATCTAGCAGGGAATTAAGGATTTGAATAACAACAGAAAATGCAAAAATATATGCATTATAGGAATCCCAGAGTGAGAAGAGAGGGGAAAGGGAGCAGAAGGAGTGATGGAGGAAATAATGGCTGAAAATTTCCCAACTCTTTTGAGGGACATGGATGTACATGTCCAAGAAGCTCAGTGTACTCCAAACAGTATAAATACTAACAAGCCAACCCAAAGACATATACTTGTAAAATTGTCCAATATTCAAGACAGAGAATACTGAGAGTAATGAGAAAAATGAGATCCAATGCACCCAAGGGAATCTCAATAAGATTATGTGCTGATTTATCATCTAAAACCATGGAGAAAGAAGGCAGTGGTATGACATAGTTAGAGTGCTAAAAAAAAAACCTTTCTTCCAAGAATTCTACGTCTAGCAAAGCTAGCATTTCCAAATGAGGGAGAGTACAAACTATTCACAGTGAATGGAAATTAAGATAGTTTGTCTATAAGAAACGTGCCCTTCAAGAAATACTAAAAGGAATTGTGCAGGTTGAAAGGGGAAAAAAACAGGAGAGAGTTGGAGGAGAGTGTAGTAATAACTGAAATGATAATAAGAAAAATAAAACAACATATGCCATACATAAACCTAAAGAAAAAACTCCAAGGGAGTTGGTGGTGTGGGTAGTAATAACTAAAAAGATAAAAAGAAAAATAAAACAACATATGCCATATGTATTGGTTTCAGAGTTTTATTTAATTATGAATTCCATAATTTGTGGCCTGGTAACTGTAAGCTTCTACCCCAAATAAATACCCTCTATAAGGACTGTCCACTTTTTGGTGTATTCCAAAAGACACTCCTGTGGCTGACCAAAACAGAATTGGTATCGGGAGTGGGGTGAGTGCTTTTTGCAATTACCAAAAGGTTGGAACGCTTTTATAAATGGGTAAGAGGTATGTTTTGGAGGGATTGTGAAATGCTTGATGGAAAAGGCCTAGATTGCTTTGCAGAGACTGTTGATAGTAATGTGGATGCTAAAGAGACTTTTTATGATGCCTTAGAAGTTAATGATGAAACTATTATTGGAAACTGGAGGAAAGGTGATCCATGTTTTAAAGTTGCAGAGAACTTAGCAAGATTAACTCCTGGTGTTATATGGAAGGCAGAATTTTAAAATGGCGAACCTGAGCATTTAGCTGAAGTACTTTCCAAAGTAAACCCGGAGAATGTGGCTTGGCTTCTCCTTGTAGCTTATAGCAAAATGCTAGATGAAAGAAATACACTAAGGACTGAAATTTTGGGCACAAAGTAAACAGAAACTGATTCCGGGAACTTCTGACTTTGTGGAAATTAAGTGTCCAATTCAACATGCCCCATTTGAACATTTAGCTAAACCTGGAAATTGTAAATCAGAATTGAAGATGGAGTTATCTCAGAAAGACTTGTGGAAAGTCTTACTGTCTGATGGCTTGGACCCCTGCTACCTGCATGCTAAACCAACAGTTTTTGAGAAAATTGTGTGAACAAAACCACTGTTCACTTGGACTAAAAAGGACATGGAAAGGAGACATTGGAGAAACAGCTTTAAGGAGAAAACCATGGAAGCTGAGATCTGAAATCAAGACATCGCCTTGGGCCAAGGGAGGAACCCCACCCATGTGTCAAGAGAGGGTGAGTTTTCCTGGGAGGTTGAAAAGGGTGGGTGTTCCCATCTGATGTTCTGGGAGAGTTTTGCCACCCCAGGGTACAGGGAAGGTGGAGCACATTCCTCAAAGATTAGGGTGGTTAAGGTCAGCACCCCATAGGTCTGAGAGGGGCACTCCTGTCCCCCATGGATTAGGGAAGGTCAGATGGTCAACTAGTTGCTCTGAAAAATTTGGGCCTGTGTGCTAAAAGTTAGAGAAGGCCAGGTGGCCAACTTGCTGCTCTGAGATAGTTGAGCCTGTATGCCAAATGTTAGAGGGAATGTTGTTTTCACCTCACTGTACTAGGGGTGCTAAGGCTCTAACCCAGAAATTGGGTAAGGTGGGGCAATCACCACAACCCACTTGGAGGGTGAGTTCTGAAGCTTGGTTGACACCTAGATGCTTGATGAGGGTGGAACCAAGAAAATGGCTTTTGGGCAAGCCTGTGGAAAGGGTGGGTTCCCATGTGGCCCCAAGGAGAAGAATCCATCATCTTGAAAATGACTCTCAGACTTTGAAATGGAATGGAGGACACCCTGAACTGTAGAGGATCCATGACTCATGTTTAAGATCTCAATTTCTCCTTATGTTAATTTAAATGTGTATTCTTTGTCTTTCCTTTTGTGTATTGGAAACAGTTAAAATGTTTTGTAAGTTTCAGAGTTCTACAGCTAGAAGGGATTTTGCCTAAAGACAAATTGTATTTCTTTGAAATGATTTTGATATGATTTTGTACTTGCAGTTGTTACTGTATTAAGGTTTTTTGAATATTGTAATGTATTTTTGGAATTCAAAGGGTGGAGTGTACTGGTTTCAGAGTTTTATTTAATTTTGAATTCCAAAATTATAAATTGGATTATTCTTGTAAACTAATCTGTTCATCTGGGCATGATTAAGTTATGATAAGGGCATTAACTGGGCCACATCAGGAGGGTGTTGGACCCCGCCCCTCAGTGGGTGTGGTCTCAAATATAAAGGCTAGGCAGCAGGTCTGAGTTGCAGAGATTTGTAGAAGCAGATTTGAGAAGCAGTTCTGATGTTGGAGTGAGCCGATTGCTGGATAGTCTACAGCTGGCCTTGTGGAGAGATGCAAAAGTGTAGAGAACCTCATGTTCTACAGCTGAACTTGTGGAGGAAACAGAAGCTAAGCCCGGAGAGGAACACAGCCCCGGCAGGAGTGAAACCCAAAGGCCTGAGGCCTTGCAGATGTCATAGCCATCTTGCTCCAACACATGGACTTTGGTATGAGAAGAAACATATGCTTTGTGGCCTTGTAACTGTAATCTTCTACCCCAAATAAATACCCTTTAGAAGGACCAACCATTTTTTGGTGTATTCCAAAAGGAACTCCTGTGGCTGACCAAAACACCATACATAAACCTAATGTAAATATGCTATACATAAGCCTAAAGTAAATAATTCCTTGACAGCAATAACATTGTTAATGGATTGAACTCTCCAATCAAGAGACACAGATTGGCAGAATGGGTAAGGAAATAAAACCCATCTATATGTTGTCTGCAAGAAACTCACCTTAGACCCAAGGATGAAAAGACTTTGAAAGAAAACAATTTTATATGCAAAAAATAATGAAAAAAGAGTGGGAGTAGCTATACTAATATTGGAAAAATATAGACTTTAAGTAAAAAACTTTTGTAAGAGACAAAGAAGGCCAGTATATATTAATAAATGGTATAATCTATCAAGAAGAAAGAGCAATCATAAATATTAATACACCTAAGCAGTGTGCCTCAAAATACTTGAGGCAAAACACTGGAAAAACCTAACTGGAGAAATAGAAGCATCAACAAAGCAGGGCATGTTAAAACACCATTATCACCATTAGATAAAACATCTTGAAGTAGGATCAATAAATAAAAAGAGAATTTGAACAATACATTAGAAGATCTTGACTTCATTGACATATATAAAACATTATACTCAAATATTGGATATACATTCTTCTCAAGTGCACATGGATCATTCTCCAAGATAGGTCACATACTAAGCCACAGAACTACTCCCAATGAATTCAGAAAGATTGAAATCATACAGAGCAAATTCTCTGACCACAATAGAATGAAGCTGAAAATCAGTAAGGGACAGAGAACAAGATTAATCACAAAGATATGGAAGATAAACAACACACAATTAAACAATCAGTGGGTCAAGCAAGAAATTGGAAAATAAATCAGTAACTGCCTTGAAACAAGTGAAAATGAAACCAAATGACACAGCAAAACCCTTGGGGTGATGCGAAAGTAGTGCTAAGAGGGAAATTCATAGCCATAAATGCACATATGAAAAAGAAGTAAGACCTATAATCAAAGACCTAACTCCACATCTGGAAGAATAAGGAAAAGAAAAGCAAACTAATCCCAAAGCAAGTAGAAAGAAGAAAGTAAGAAATTTAGATCAGAGCTAAATGAAAATGAAAATTAAAAATCATCAGAAAAAAATAAGAAAAGTTAAAAGCTGGTTCTTTGAGAAGATAAATAAAATTGACAAAATCTTATCTAGATAATTAAAGAAAAAACAGAGAAGATGCAAATACATAAAATAAGAAATGAGGATGAAGATATCACAACTGACTTCAAAAATACTTTGAAAAATTGTTTTCCAACATTATGGATGAATTACAGGAAATGGACAAATTCCTAGAAACACACAAGCAGCTCACGTTCATGAAAGAAGATACTGATGAACTCAACAGACAAATCACAAATAAAAAGATTTAGTCACCAAAAACATCCCAACTAAGAAAGTCCAGGACCTGATAGCTTCATAGGGGAATTTGACCAAACATTCTGGAAAGAACTATAACCAACCCTCATTCAATTCTTCCAAAAAATAGAAGTGGAGGGAACATTGCTTAACTCATTCTATGATAACAACATCACCCAAATATCAAAACCACACAAAGATGCCACAAGAAAGAAAAACTATAAACCAATCTCTCTAATGAACCTAGATGCTACAATCCTCAACAAAGTACTTGATAATCATATTCCACAATACATCAAACAAATTTTACACCATGATCAAGTGAGTTTAATACCTGATATGCAAGAATATTTCAACATAAGAAAATCAATCAATGTAATACACCATATGAACAGCTGTAAAGGAAAAAATTCACATGATTTTCTTTATAGATGCAGAAAAAGTATTTGACAGAAAACCAGCTCCCTTTCCTGATTTTAAAAAAAAAACATCAAAAGATAGGAATAGAAGGAAACTTCCTCAACATGGTAAAGGTTATATTTGAAAAACCCACAGGTAACATCATATTCAATGCTGAAATGTAAAAAGCTTTCCCTCTAAGACCTGGAACAAGACAAAAATGCCCACTGTCACCACTCTTATTAAACATTGTTTTAGAAGTACTTGCTCTAGAACTTAGGCAAGAAAAAGATATAAAACCATCCAGATGGGAAAGGAAGAATTTAAAATTTCACTATTTGCAGATGACATAATCCTTTCATAAAAATCCCTGAGAAATCTAAAATAAGCTTCTAGAGCTCATAAATGTGTTCAATAAAGTGGCAGGTTATAAGATTAATATGCATAAATCAGAACAATTTTTGTACAACAATGTTCATAGCAGCATTGTTCACAATTGCCAAAAGTTGGAAACAACCCAGGTGCCCAAACAACAGATGAATGGATAGGCAAAATGTGGTACATACATACAATGGAATACTACTCAGCAGTAAGAAGGAATAAAGTGCTAACACACGGGATAACATGGATAAATCTTGAAGGCCTTATGTTGAGTGAAGCAAGCCAGGCATTGAATGATGAGGTGTGCATGACCTCACTGATATGAATAAAGGAAATTGATCAGTCCCTGAGAACTAGGGATGGAAAGATAGGTTTACAAGAAAGAGAAGAGAATGTTGTGGGACATCATCCATAGGGACATAATCTGTGATGAGGTGATAGAGTGTGGTTGCGTGTTGTGGGAATGAGATGGGTAGATGGTGATATTCTTGGGTTTTGTGGTGGAGGATTGTTGGCTGGGAGGACTGGGAGGGGCAGGTTGGAGACCCCAGGATGCTTTGGGAGGGTGGAGGGTGGACCGGATGAATGCTTGGGATGTGTAGGTGAGGGGTTGTGACTGAAGGGAAGGGAGTGCTCTTGTCGCAGTGTGGAGGGGAGGTGTCACAGCCTTGAGGTGTGGATTGGGGGGGCATTCAGGGGGGCATATCCAGAGGGGGGACTTTATGTGCCCTGGGGTGCTGGGGAGGGATGGGATGGATCGAATGAAGGCTGTTTGGTGGCCCGTGGAAGTGTTTTCCATTGCTTTGGGGTGGTGGAATTGTTCAGGGTGATAGTCATCAAAATTTATAAAAGTGTACAATCTAAAATGTGGACCCTTGATGTGGACCAATGACAATGTTGGGGAAGTATGTTTCACTTTCTGTTTGTCAGTTATGTTGCTGCTACCATCCACATACAAAAAAGTTTTTGTATGGGGGGGAATGGGGGAGGAGGTTGAGTATTGTATTCTGTGTGTGACTCTGCCATGACCTAAAACTTCTTTGAAAATGAAATGAAAAAAGGTGGGATGTTTGAGAGTGAGAAGAGGAAGGTGCCACAAAACAGACTGGACACCAGATATTGCACCGACAAGGCCAAATCAGAAAAAAATTTTTTATACATATATATTTTTTTCACAATTTTTGAATAACCCAATCCTATAACAATATCTTGTTTTCTTTTTTCTATTTTTTAAAAATTTCTTAAAATTATTTTTTTATTTTTTTAGTTATCACATATTTTAACTCTTACATTTAAATATAATAATTATTTCATTTTCCTATTCATCACATTTTTGCTATTGTTATGTCTTCACTTGTGAAGAGGGTATGGATTACAGAAGGGTCACAATGGGAATGGGAGAGGATCAAGAATGGGGGTGTCAGGGTTGGGGGTGCATGGGAGGAAGTCCACCTAAACATATAAAAGGCATACATAATTGTTCAGATACTCATGGGGCATGGTCATGGGGTGAAGAATTGCTCAATAAATGGGAGAGCACTGGGTTCCCATCTTGGAGAGCTCTGCCATATTTTCCAGAAGAGCGGCAGATTCCCCCAAGTGTGGGACCAGTGTCAGGCATGGGAGGACGATCCATTGATGGGCCCTTGTTATTGATGACTAGCCTTATGAGTCATTGCTGTTGAAATTGAAATAGTTTAGTGTTAAGGGGTGCCTAAGAGTTGCCTCTGGAGAACCTCCTTGTTGC
>PVKH010049751.1:0-10067 GCA_004027955.1 Chaetophractus vellerosus | reverse complement strand
CCACTCCATGTTCTAAACTTAAGTATCCAAATGTTACTCGGGCCTGTGGGCCTTGGTTCCTGCTGTGGGTACTGCTTAGAACCACTCCCCACTGTGCGAGCCAACTCCACCCCCTCCACCGACACCTCACTCCTTCCTTACTTCACTTCCTCTAAAGCCCTCCCTGCCACCCTGTCTAGGGCAAGTTCCCTTTCCCCATGCTCCCACCCTACCCTCTACTTCCTCCATCACAGCTCGCCCCACCTAATGGCTTATCTGTCTTCTCCTCGAAGCTCGAAGTCTCAAACTGGCAGCAACTATGCCTGTTTTGCTCACCATTGCTTGCCTGGGAACACCCAGGACCTTGGCCAGTGCCTGCTGCATAGTTGGTACTCACAGTATTTCTTGACCAAATAAAGAGAAGAAAAGAAAGACAAGAGTTACGAATTCCTCAATTCATAGTGCAGAGCTCAAACCCGGTAAATGGGAGACTTTAGTCAGCAAAGCCAGGGGTTCAGGGTTCCCTGACTCAATACCCACCCGCCTTCCTGCCTTTGAGTTTGAGCAGGACCTACAACTTGCCCCAGGGTGCCCAGAAGCCCATTCAGTTAGTAGTCAAGGGGTCAGCCAAAGGTCTGTGCATGCCGTTGGTTCTACGTAGAGAAAGAGTAAAGCTTGCTATCTTAAAATCAAAATATCTCCTGATTTTGTAAACAGGGCTTCATTCTGGGGTCAGAGCCCACCCCAAGGCCCCGGGTTGCCCTCCTCCTCCAATAGATTTTTCTCCAGAATAGTCATATTCCATTGTCCAACCACAAAGGGTGGGTAGAAGGAAACACCCTCCAACTTTCAGGGAGCCTGGATGAAAAGTTTAGTCACATCCTTGGAGTTAGGAAGAAAAGAGAGAATTACCAAAGCTTTAGTGAGTACAAAAGCTGGACATGCAGGGCTTCTACCAACTCCAAACATATATCCATCCACCCATCACAAACCACTCTTCATGCCCTGTTTACCAGATGTCTTCCTCCTCCCTCCACCCCTCCTCAATTTGGTGGGTAGGAAATGCTTTGTTCTCATTCAATGTGAGGAAAATACAACCTACCCTTAGAGTGCACCTCAAGCATCTTTCCTAGAAGTACCCCCACCTACCTCCCTGTTACAGGGTGAATTGTGACATACTCCAAAGAAGTCATATTCAAGTCCTAACCCTTGGCCCCATAAATGTGACCCAGTTTGGAAACAAGGTCTCTCTGAAGATGTGATTAGTGAAGATGAGGTCAAATGAGATTAGGGTGGGCCCTACTCCAGTGACTGGTGTCCTTATAAAAAGAGGGAAACTTGGACACAGAGATTGACAGACATGAGGGGAGAAGGCCATGTGACAACAGAGGCAGAGAATGAAGTCCTGCAGCTGCAAGCCAAGGGACACCAAAGATTGCTGGCAAACCACCAGAAGCTAAGAGGCAAGGAAGGATTCTCCCCTACAGGTTTCTGAGGGGGCGTGGCCCTGATGACAACTTGATTTCAGACATCCAGCCTCCAGAACTTCAGACAATAAATTTCTGTTGTTTGAAGTCACCAAGTTTGTGGCACTTTGTTGGCAGCCCTAGAAAACTAAGACATACCCTGACCACAGGGTTTTATCTGAGGCAAGAGAGAACCCAAATGAAAACCAAAAATGGAAAAATAAAAAACTTGAACTCAAAGCCCCTCAAATTCTCCAGTAGTCCAACTGTGGAAGGAAAAGAAACGCCTTTCCCAGCCTCCATATACCAATCTTCTGAGTTAAAATGATCTGGCTTCTTAGGAATACTGAATTCCAAAGAGATTAGTAGCACTACAGCTTTTGGTTCCCCTTGATCCAGACCAAATATTTATACATTTTCCCAGTGTGAATTCTTTCTCATTCGCCCACTCACCTCTCCCGCTTCCCTCATCAGAAACCTCTTCTCTTCCTTCAAGACTGAGTTCCAAGTAGATCTCTTTGGGGACGTTTTCCCTGGTCCCCCAACCAGAAATTCACTTTGCCCTCTTGCCTCCCCTAGCACTTTACTTTTAACTCTGTTGTGTAAGTTTTAAATTCTGCCCTGGATTATGTTGTTTGCATTTCTTTTTCTCTACCACAGAGTATAAATTCCCAGGGGGCAAGGATATTGTGTTGTCACCCCTACTCCCCAGCATAAGATTTTACACACACCATAGGTAGGTGCTCCATCAGTAGTCACTGAAATCAAACTTTTAGAACAGAGAAAATTAGCTCAGCCTTCAAAGGCAGGAGATCCATCAACTGATGAACAGATAAATTGTGGTATAGTCATACAATGGAATACTATATAGCAATAAAAAGGAATGAGGTACTGACGCATGTTAAAATATGGATGAACCTCAAAAACATTACACAAAGTGACAGAAGCCAGTCACACACACACACGCATACATACATATTATAAATCCCATTTCTATTAAATGGCCAGAATAGGCAAATGTTCAGAGACAAGCAATTAGTGGTTGCCTAGGGTTGATGGGAGTGGGGCAGGGAAAGGGAAGGAAGGGAATGTGGCATGACCACTAATGGGCACGAGGTTTCTTTGGGGAATGATAAAAATATTCTAAAATTAGATTAAGGTGATGGTTGCATAACTCCATAAATATGCTAAAAACCATTGAATTGTACTTTTAAAGTGAGTGAACCATATGGCATATAAAAATTTTATCTCAGTAAAGCTGTTAAAAAATGGCAAACAAGTGTTACTACTTGTCATAGCAAATATTATTTGTCATGGTAAGTATTATTTGTCATGGCAAGACATTGGAAACCTACATGCCCATTAATAGAGAAATTAAATTTTGGTCCATCTATTCAATGGTATCCTATGCAGCCATTAAAAACAATAAAATAGGTCTATAAATGTACTAATGTGGAATGAGATTGAAGACAAATTATAGTACATAAAGTATGATCTCATGTATTTTAAACCTGTTACTCATATAATTTCTTCTACCATTTTACTATGAAAATTTTCACACATTCCAAAAAATTCCTGTGTAAATTTTTAAAAATGTTTCTATGGGTTCCATGTTATATTTCCAAGTGAAAAGGTAGGTAACAAAACTGAAGATATGGTATGACTCCATTTGGGTAAATACACATGGGAAGTTTTAAAAAATCTATGTGAAACATTAGGTCCACGGTAACCACTCACACACTGCAAGTTAGCTATTGCTGTAATCTTTAGGTAAACAGCCTAGGTAAAGGGATCCTCAAACTCAAGAATCAACCTCTGACTACTTCCAAATCTACAGCTTCCCTTAGCTCTGACAGGGTCCATCTAAGGCCAACAGGGCAGTTGACAGCTTCCTCCCATTCATTCTACCCTGTGCTCCCTGCTGAAGTGCAGCCAGGAGAAATAAGCTGGAGACAAAAGAAAACTGTGGACATCCTTCCTGGCTACACAGATCCCTGGCAGGAGATAGAGCTGGAACCAGTGAACAAATCCGGGCCTCCTTATCAGAGAGTTCAGGGTCTTGCCAAAGGAGGGGACCAGTACGCATTTTTCAGGCACGGAAAAGAGGTACAGTTTGGCCAACTGGAGAAGGCTACAAAGCTGTATTTTTGAGATACAGTTAGGTCAAGCTGGGCCTAGCTGGAGACCAGAAGTGAACTTCCTCCCCAGGGGCAATGGGTTTTAAGGTCAACTCTTCTTAATTGTGTTTGGAAACCAACTCAGGGGAATTCCCTCTTACCTCATTCTTAAATGTTTTTCCTAGACTCTGCAAAATACAAATAATAGACTATTTATTGTGCTCTCACAGTATGCCAGGCACTACATATGTCCTTTATGTGCATTATGTCATTGAATTCACACAACATCCTATGAGGTGGCCACTATTATTATCCCCAACCTGTGGATGAGGAAACTGAGACTCCCAAAGTTTAAGTAACTTGCCAAATTCATTTTTGGAGAGGTTTTGAATCACAGAAGGGTCACAACTATGGCAGAGGAGGATCACTGGTGCGGGGTGTTGGTGACGGAGGATGCATGGGAGGGGGTTCATCTGGGGCACGCCTCTCAGGCATATGTATGTGCTCAAGTGTTCACGGGGTATTGTCACAGTGGGTAGAGATCCATTTAACAACTGAATGAATATCGAATTCCCATCCTGGGGAGTTCTGATACATTCTCTAATGGGACAGCAAGAATCTCCCAAGTACAGGAGTGGTGCCTAGTGAAGGATGGACCACTGCATCAAGTCCTTGATATTGATAATTGTACTTATGAACCTTTTCTTTTGATATTGAAACTTAGTATACTATTATATGTTGCCTAAGAGTTACCTCCTGAGGGCCTCCTTGTTGCTCAAATGTGGCCTCTCTCTAAGTCAAACTCAGCATACAAATGCACTACCTTCCCCCCAGTGTGGGACATGACTCCTGGGGATGAGCCTCTCTGGCATCAAGGGATTATTACCAAGTGCCAACTAGCAATGCACCTGGAAAAAGACCTTGACCATAAGAAAGAAATGGCAAATACAAATGAGTTTTTTATGACCTAGAGATTTCAAAGTGAGTAGGGAGGTCATTCCAGAGGTTATGCTTATGCGCATCTCAGCAGGATCTCATTGACTTTCCACAGTAAATACTGCCTCAAAAAGTGGGGCTCCTGAGGGCTCTACAGACATCCAGACACTATAGTCAAGGAAGACAGCTCAGTAGTTTGGCACCCTGCCAGAGGGCCTTTCCTTGGAATTTATGCTCCCACGTACAACAGAGTTGGACTCATTTGTGGTTTCCCTACACATGGCTCTTCCGTCCCTTCTATTTGAACCTATAGTTAGTACTATACTTGATAGGTGTATGTCCAAGAGACTTAAATCTTTGGTCTGTCCATGTGCAAAGTGGGCCCTGAATCTCAGCAGAGTTACAACACCTAATCTCCAGTTCTTTGGACTCACCCAGAGCAACTAACAAGGTGATGATGATGGACAACGCCCATCCCAAGGAACAGAGAGAGAGTCTGCAACTGCCAGCAAGATAGTGTCATCCATCTGCTCAATGGGATCTAAGCCCCCTCTCAATTAGAGGCAGAGTGGTCATCACCATGCCAAAATTCTCAAGATTGGGGAATGAACAATGGACTACAGTAGACTTACTATTATTCTACTATAGACTTATTATGATTCTAGCAATGGAAGAACTTTTATAATTGATGTGGAGGCAGTAGCCACCAGAGGTTCTGAGGAGAGGGAGAGTGTAAAATAGGTGTAATATGGGGGCATTTTTCAGACATTGGAATTGTCCTGCATGATGTTGCAACGATGGATACAGTCCATTATATATTTTGTCATAACTTACAAAATTGCATGGGACAGAGTATAAACTATAATATAAACTACAATCCACGGATAGTGGCAATGCTTTAATATGTGTTCATCAGCTGTAACAAAAGTACCACACTAATGAAGGATGTTGTTCATGTGGGAAAGTGTGGGACAGGGTGTGAGTAGGGCATATGGGAATCCCCTATATATATTTTCCCCTATATTTTTTATGTAACATTTATGTAATCAAAAATTTCTTTAAAATAAATATATATATATTTAAAAAGTAACTTGCCAAAGCTTACACTGCCAGCGAGAGCAAGGAGCCAGGCTTTGAACCATACCGTATTTACACCATTACGTGACACTGAAATTCAAATTCTAATGAGGGCAAGAGAAGGTAGAAAGAAAGGGAACAGGGAGGGGAGAATAATGGAGAAGTAATGCTGAAGCTAACGGAAGAAGAGCTCAAAGCATACTGAGCCAGGACAGGGTACCGGTGAGGCAATACAATACTGTGGTTAAGAGCTTGGGCTTTTATCACAGGCGTTGTACCACACTGATGAAGGATATATATGTGGGAGGTTGTGGGAGGTGTGGGAGGGTGGCATATGGGTACTCCCAAAATTTCTGTGTAACATTTATGTAATCAATGTATCCTAAAAAATATATATATAATTTTTTTAAAAAAGCTTGGGCTTTGAAGTCCAACAGATCTAGTTTCACATCCCGGCTCTGCCCTTCCCACCTAGGGCACCTCGAGCAAGTCACACTGCTCCAGGCCTAAGGATCCCCATCTGCAAAATGCAAGCACCTACACCTCATAGGGTTGTGACAATGACATCAGTTGAACCACCTAAAGACCATCACACAGTGCCTGGCACAGTGCAAGCAACGATTACATTTTAGTTATTACCATTATTATGGTCATCATTATTAATATCTGACCACCAGTTTAGTTATCCTCAGCCAGAAGACCCCTGGGGACAGGCTAGGCATCCAAGAATATGACTTGGGAGTTAGGAAATGTTTGTAAGCGATAACCACACAGACTTTCTCAATAAGTTTATCTTTTCTCACTCTCACACTTGAAGAAAGCCACAGGGGCACTATGTAACACCTTGCATCACCAATACACTGTTGAAAACATTTGTTCTTGACTGTGCATAAACAAGCATTAGGATGTATTGAAGACCTGATGCTCCTGTGTGCTTACTTTGGGCAACTATGTAGCTGCAGCCCTTCAGAAAACCACTCCTGATTACTGAGGCTAAGCTTAAGCAATGGACCCTAAGCAAGTGCTACCGTGTTTGCTATTACTTAGATAGAAAGGAGACCATGCTTACGCAGGGGAGCAGTTAGGAATTTGACCTACCCAAAGATCACATCAGACTGGCTAGCAAGCTATCTGGTCTGCAACTCCAGGGCTTCTGGACAAAATAGGAATTGTAAACAAAATCCATCTTGGTCTCCAAAGCAATTGGAGACTACATCTCAAGTAGGACCACCAGGTCTCCTGGAGCCAAGGCACCTAGTACAGTGTCGGGCATATGGATTCGCTCATGTATTCACTGCCTTCAGCGTCAACGCAGTAGGGTTAATTCAGTTCCTGATGTTTTCCAAAGAAATGTTTGAAGACAAGTTCAGTCACCCACCAGTGCCTCTCATCAAATTCTGGCGTCCCCACCCATCCATCCAACGGTTTCCTCGGCACCAGTCTTCTTAGGTTATACAATCTCAGCCGCAGGGAATGGGGAGCCCAGCTGCGAGCCGAGTTTTGGAAAAAAACATTTTGAGTACTTTAGATCTGCCAAATACTTGGTTAAAGAATGATATCCTTTAATTTCTTAAGCCATGTGTATTTTAAGTGAAATGTAATCCATATGTCTGTGACATTTAAATGCAACTCAGCAAAGCATGGTTTACTAAGAGCACTGGGATACCAGCTAAGCCTTTCTAAGCTTCTCTCTGATCCAGGAAATTGAAGTCTGCCAACACAAATGAAGCTCCTGACAAGAGAAGGTCCAAGAGAATTGTCCTTTATCCTAGGTAAGATGTTAAAGTCTACTACTCATCTACTATAACTGGAGGGTAGGGGATGAGGGAAAGCTCATGGCCTGAGTGGTATTTCTTCCAGGCCCCTTTGAAAGAGAAGGGCAGGAATAAGAGGTGACAACTAATCCAGCCAGCCCATTGCAGAAAAGCTCCTTTCCTGCCTGCTAGTCCTTCCCTTCTCTGTTACTCCAATATTATAAAATACAAGTAGGGTTGAGGGGGAAGGGGAAAAATTAGGGAGCTAGACAGCTCCATTAGCAGTAAACATTCCAGGTTGTAGCTTAATTTCCAGGACAAGAAAAGCAGTCCCCTTTCTGGAGTATGTCTGAAGGACTGATAAGAAGCTAAGACAGATGAAGAAAGATTAAAGTCAGAAGTAATGGTGAGTATTTTAATCAGTAAATCTCCAAATGCCCAAATTCTGTCTTGATAATGACTGTTCCCCATCACAAGCACTGGTTCTCCTGCTGCCTAACAGACTAAGAGTACAATAAATTGTCTGGTATTCTCGTATTAAGGACAGTTTTGTACCAAAGTTTGCAAATTATGTGAATGTGTGGATAAATGTAAAATAATGCAATATATACCTAATTAGAGCAGAGTATTACCTTCACCACATACAGTTGAGTGTAAAAAAAAAAAAACAAACTAAGTTGTAGAACAATGTGTACAGTATAATCTCATGTCTGCTTTCCCCTTCCCAACAAAGACAGCAGTCTGTGTATGTGCTCCTGTGTATCCATGGCTGTGTGTGTTCTTACATGCTAGAAAAAGTCCAGGGGAAGCCCACCACAGTTCACAGTGGGTTCTTGGGGCTTGGAGATTTTCATTCTTTTTCTTATTACATGTTGGCATTGTTTCACGTTTCACAACGAGCATGTATTGCTTCTGCGATTACAAAATGCCGAGTGAGAAATGATAATAGCTGCCAGTTACTGGTAGGTAATACAAGCCAGAAACTGTATTACTATCTCATTTCATCCCTCCCATTGCTCTATGACATGGGACTATCACTGAACCCGAATAAGGAAAACTGAGGCTTTAAGAGGACACACATCCAGTAAGTGGCAGAGCCAGGATCTGAACCCAAGACGACTTAACACGAAGGCCATCGCGCAGCTTATCCCGACGACGTCACTCCTTTTCACCTGCACTCAATATAGGGAAGCGTTTGTATCTCTCCTGCGAATGTCATCCAGATGCTTCACAGCAGAAGAAAGGTGCCGTTGCCTAAGACATCTGGGTGTGTGCTGCCTGAGCTGAAACTCTCCTGGCCTGTGCCCCTCCTCACCATGCTGGGCAATCTCCATGTGTGAATTCCATTAAGGCAGGCTCACTGCTATTTTGGGCCGTGCATTAGCACGTTGACTTTGATTTGATGGGGGAAAAGCCAGACACCTCGGGATGATGAAAAGGAAATGAGAGATGACCTCTCCCTCCCCCTCAGAATCCCAGAAGCCTGTGCCCACAGCTCCCGGGAGGCTGAGAATCCAACGTATGGGAGAGGGAGGAAAGGGGAGGGGGAAGCTTCCTCATCTATCAGGGCCTTTCCACTTAGCTGTTCCCTCTCCTTGGAACTATCACCTCCCAGCTGTCCACATGGCTCCCTCCCTCCCCTCCTTCAGGTCTGAATCAAACATCAATTCACTACCAAGGCCTTTCCCGAGCACCTTTCAAAAACAGCACCTCCCGCCCTGCCCCCTGCTCCCTGCGTCCTTATGCTCCTTTGTTTTTCTCCATGGCTCTTGTCATCTGACATAATACACAGTCACTTGCTTATTAGTTTACTGTCTCCCATCGCTGGAACAGAAGCTCCATAAAGGCAGGAGTGTTTTAGTCACGGCCATATCACCGGCACTTACACGGGTGCCTGGAGTGCTACAGATGCCTGGGAGATGAGAAGGGAAGAACCAGAGCCTGAGAAACCCCGTTAGCACGGAGCCTCGCTTCCCCCTAAATATCATGGGATTACAAAAACTTTGATACAGCGATTTGAAAACTCAAGAAAGCATCTCCCTTCCCAAAGCTGTTTTGAGTCTGGACTAGCACACACCATGAATGAGAAGGCTTTGGGAAATCATAAACACACTAGGAAGTCGTGTGCAGTTGGAGTTCCGCTAACACATGTTCAAAAACAAAAAGCCCAATCTGGATGAAAAGAGCAGGAAGCCGTCCCAGGGACACCTGGTGAGACCATATTGCTTGGCTCTGCTGTTTCCATTCTTGTCGAGTCTCCTGCCTTCTGCCAACTCAAGGAGGCTGGGAATCACATCCAGCCCCGTGCTGCTCGCTGTGAAACCAGAGAGCTGCCAGGAGCAGAGGACAATAGAACCACGCCCAGGGCTGTCCTCTGGAACCTCAGTGTGGAACAGCACATGGCACAGCAGGAGGGGACCCTCACCGTGTGCACTACCAGCACCTTGTGCACATTGCCTTCTTCCACCCTCACAGCCACGCCATGAGGGTGGCCCTGGTATCCTCATTTTATAGACAAGGACACTGAAGTTCCAAAGGATTTAGCAAATTTCTCAAGGTCACACAGCTAGTAAGCCAAACCTGGGTTTCTGTGACTCCAGACCCAGGCCAGGAACACAGATGGTCGTGGTTCCACATGTACTTCCTGTGTGACCTTAGACAAGTCCCTATCCTTCTCTGAGTCAAAGTTTCTGCATCCATGCACATAAGAGTTGCACTCAGTGATTTCCAAGCTGCCA
>PVKH010049750.1:0-10070 GCA_004027955.1 Chaetophractus vellerosus | reverse complement strand
AGATGAACAGATCAGTTTACAAGCATGAGTCAATATTGATTTTTGGAATTCATAATTATATCAAACGGCTACACCTAGTAAAATACATTGCCTAAGAGTTACTTCTTCCTCAAATGTGGCCTCTCTCTGAACCAAACACAGCATATAAACTCATTACCTTCCCTCTGGCATGGGGCATGACCCCTGGGGATAAGCCTTCCTAGCACTGAGAGTTATTGCCAAGTGCCAACTAGTGATGCATTTGGAAAAAGACCTTGACCAGAAGGGGGAAATATTAAATACAAATGAGTTTTTATGGTTAAGAGATTTCAAAGTGAGTCAGGAGGTCATTCCAAAGATTACACTCATGCACATCTTAGCAGGATCTCACTGACTGCTGCAGTAAATAGTGCCTTAAGCAGAGGGGCTCCTGAGGGCTTTAGAGATGCGTGGACACTATAGGCAGGGCAGACAACACCAAGAATTCGCCATCCTGTCAGTGGGCCTTACCTTGGAATATATGATAACCTATCCCCCAATGTATCAGAGTTGGACTCATTTATAATTTTCCTACACATGATTTTTATTCCCTTTTATTTGAACCTATAATTAGCACTGTGCCTGTTAAATAAATGTCCCAGAGACTTAAATCTTCCAGCTGTACATATGCCAGGTGATCACTGAATCTCAGCAAAGTTGCAACACCTACTCTCCAGTTCACTGAACTTGCCCAGAACAACTAACAGAAAGATGATGATGGACAATGCCTATCCCAAAAAAACAGTGTCTAAAACTGCAAGCAAGACAATTCCTTCCATCTGCCCCATGAGACTTAAGTCCCTTCTCAATCAGAAGCAGAGAGGGCATCACTATCCTAAAATCCTCAATATTGAGGAATGAAAAAACATAAGGAAGGAATATAACTGTAGTCTAAAGTAGAAATTACTATTCTAGCAATGGAAGAACTTGTAACACTGATATAAAGGCAGTGGTCACCAGAGGTTCTTAGGGGAGTGAGAGGGAAAAATAGGTGTAATAGGGCATTTTGGGGACATTGGAATTGTTCTGCATGATATTGCAATGATGGATACAGGCCACTATACATTTTGTCAAAACCTATAAAATTGTGTGTTGCAAAGTGTAAACCACGATGTAAACTATAGACCATGGTTAGTAGCAATACTTCAATATATGTTCATCAATTGTAACAAATGTACCACACTAATGAAAGATATTATTAATGGGGAAAAGTGTGGGGGGGGGTAAGGTAAATGGGAATCCCCTATATATTTGACATAACATTTATGTAATCTAAAGATTCTTTAAAAATAATAATAAAAAAATTAAAAGCAAAAAAATAAAAAGAAAGAAAATTCTTAAACAAAATAATTTGACAGGCTGTTGGGAAAGAATTTTGGGATAAAAGCTGATAAAGAACTTGGATTGACAAATGCTTTCTGTACAGGACCAGAGAGTAAATATTTTAGATTTTGCAGATCACGTACGGTGTTTGACAAATATTTTTCTTTGTCTTTTTGGTCTGCTTGTTGGTTTGTTTTGTCTTGTTTATAACCCTTTAAACATATTTTTAAAACATTCTTAGCTCTGGGGCAATACAAAAAAAGACCACAGGCAGCAGAGGGCAGAATTTGGTCCACAGGCAGGCCAAAGTTTGCCAACCCCTGCTCTAGAATAGCAGTTCTGAAATGTTTTGGTCTCTTTATACTCTTAAAACTTATTGAGGACCCAAAAAGCTTTTGTTTATATGAGTTAAATCTATCAATATTTACCATATTAGAAATTTAAATGGAGAAATATTTAAATTATTTATTTATTTATTTATTCCTTTTAAAATAACCATAATAAACTCATTATTTGTTAAAATAAATAATATATTTCAAAAACACGTATATATAATGATAAGGCTGACATTGTTTTACTTTCATGTATTTAATGTCTGGCTGACTAGAGATGGGTAGATTCTCATATATGCTTCTACATTCAATATATTGTGATATGTTGCTTTGGTTAGAGTATATAAAGAAAATATAGCCTCATACAGGTATATATTTGGAAAATGTAGGATTATATTAATAGCTTTTGCAGATAATTGTGAATATTCTTTCTTTGATACTACACTAGCCCTTGAAATATGTTGGTTTCTTAATGATTAGCTGCATTGTGGAATCTGTAACCATATCAGTGAACATTAAATATTCTGTTACATTAAAATTCATTGGCTTATCTTGTGATTTGAATAGCTTTTTTTGCCTACAGCCATACGACTCTGAGCGAGCCTGATCTCATCTGAATAGCTCTTTTGTCCATGCATAAGTTTGTAGGATTATGCATTGGTCATTTGGAAAGTATTGGTATAGTAAGTTATACAGATTCACCAAATGTTCACATATTTTATTACACAATATGAAAAAATAATCACATTAATTAGTATTACCACCATGAGAAAAGTCTTTAAGCATTAGTATACTTAAGGTGGTAAATACAAGTTTTCCAAAATTCTAATTTTCCTTGAAATCTTAAGTTTCATTATTGACTAATACATTGTCTTTTAGTGTACTTGAAGTGACAAGCCCTTATCTTCATTTTTGAGAAAATTCATACCAAAAACTCAAGTCTGAACAAACATACTTTGTCCATTTTTTTCAAGTAAAAACGGTGTTCCATGGAAAAAAGGACTTAGTATAGCTTGAAATTTAAACAATTATACATGTGTTTTTTCTCAAACAAGCATCATATTTTGGTATGTTGCAAAAGTAAAGATGGGGCCAAGAGTAGAAATATTGTAAAATTGATCATGTTTACTGCTTCATCAAAGATAAAATTAAAGTAAAATAAAGATAATTTTTAAAAAATAAAATATATCCTTGTTATTGTTTTTTTTTTTTTTTTTACTTTGTGGCAACCATGGGATAGTCACAGAGACTCCCATGGGCCCACAGATCATCCTTTGAGAACCACTGCTGTGCAGTTGATAATTTACAAAAAGGCAACCAAACATCGCCTTAAAATACAATACCTGACTTCTGGAAGGTTGGTGTGAGGAACTGTATGGATGCTTTCCATAACTGGTAAAAATAATTTTTTTAATTAAAATATTTTGAAATTGACCTAAGGCCATACAATATTGAAGAAACATTTATTCAAGAAAATCCATTAAATCTCATTGAGAAAAGGAAGAGTCTGTGGCATTTAAACCATTACTCACTCCTTCCTACACTTTCTCTGTTCAGCATACTAGAAGCTCCCCTCTGAGTCAATGCAAACAGGAATACAGGGCTCCCTCTCACTCCAGCAACATTGAGAACTATGGTATCTTCCTGGGAGAAGCAAGCCATCAACATTTCTCATGATCCCCTCCCCCACCCCCATCCCATCTCTGGTTGAGAAGTCTGGACTCTCTTTGTCTACTCAGCCCCTAACCTGGGGCAGAAGCTATTCCCCAGGCACAGCAGGCCTAGAATACTGGAACCCTGATTGTGCTCATCCCAGATCACTCATAAGGTTGAAGCTTCCCTGGGAGACATAAACTAAGTATATCAGAAGCTAGTGCTCCTATGCAGTCTGCATTTATAAAACAGGGTGTGTTACTCCAAGGAAAGTGGACCATTGTCCCTACAACAAGCTTCAATATTTCACAGGTTTTTCTGAGGACGAGACAAGGCCATAAGAACAGAGAGTTTTGAAATACTCTTCAAGGAAACTATTTGGAAAAGAATGTACAGAAGGTCAAACCTACGGGCACATTTAAAAACAGTTAAGAGAATACTGGTAGCTCCGTGAGAGCAAAAAGCTAAACCATAGACCATGTATTTACCAAAGAGATCCAGGGAAACAGAAAGCTAGGGAGAGCTCTCCTAGATTTGAACAATCCTCAGAGTGGCCTCAAAGACTACTCCTGCAAAAAGGCTCAAATTTAATTGGAGCAGACTGTGTAGCAATTTATGCTTAGGGCATTGTTGAAAACAATAGAACAATCAGTTTCAATTAGTGGAATAGAAGAGCCTTGTGTGATGGTAGGTGAGGGAAACATTTTAACAAAGAGATCAAGGAAAGAGATAGTCAAAAAAAGCTCTGCTAAAACCACAATCATCCCAGGGTGACTGTGTGAATTACCAAGACTGTAACCTCTGAAGAGTCATACCAGAGCTGCATACTAAAGGAGAAATGGCCCGTAATACAATTTTCCAACCTAGTCACTGCATAAATAAACAAGTAAAACACCACAAAAAGAGGCCCTGGGGAGGAAGAGTGTTGGTATCCAGAGTAGCTACAATATGATCTAAAACGTCCAGTATTCAACAAATATATATATATATATTTGATACATGCAAAGAAACAAGAAAGCACAAGCTATCACTGGGAAAAAACAAGCAACAAAAACTGCCTTTGAGAAGGTCCCAATGTTGAACTCAGCAGACAAAAATTTCAAAGCAGCTATTATAAATATGTTCACAATTCTAAAGGAAACCATGAGTAAGGAAATAAAGGAAGGCATGATGACAATATTTCATCAAATAGAAAATATCAAAAAAGAGATAGGAATTATGTTTTAATAAATGGCCAAATTGTAATTCTGAGGTTGAAAAGTATAATAGCTGAAAGAAAAAATCACTAAAAAGGCTCAAAAAACATTTTAGGCTGGTAGAAGAGCCACTGAACTTAAAGATAAATCAATAGATATTATGGAAACTGAAGAACAGAGAGAAAAATAATGAAGAAAAATGAACAGAGCAACAAAGAAATATGGGACATCAATAAACAAACCAACATACATATACTGGTAGTACAGAAGGAGAAGGAAGAGAGAGAAAACAAAGGAGGAAAAATATTCAAAGAAATAAAGGTGGAAAGCATTCAAATTTGATGAAAAACATAAATCCGTACATCCAAGAAGCTCAATGAACTCAGAGTAGGATAATAAAGTC
Organism: Chaetophractus vellerosus; assembly: GCA_004027955.1. Lineage (NCBI taxonomy): Eukaryota > Metazoa > Chordata > Mammalia > Cingulata > Chlamyphoridae > Chaetophractus > Chaetophractus vellerosus. Next base: position 5,145 of record PVKH010049750.1, on the reverse strand, counting down.
ACAATCTAGGGGCCGGCTCGATAGCCCAGTGGATAGGGCACCGGCATACCACATGGGAGGCCCCGGGTTCGGTTCCCCGGGGCATCTCCTAGCGGGCAGACCGCCTTGAGAATGGCAAGCCGCCATGGGTGGGCCAGAGCCGCCATGGGCAGGGCAAAAAACTGCCACAGACAGGGCAAAAGCCGCCACGGGCAGGGCAGGTAGCCCGCGAATGGAGTGCAGCCAGCCACCTGCGAACTGAAAGCCAGCCGTGAATGGAAGCAGAAGCCGCCTACAAGTGGGGAAAGCCGCGCCTGCGCAGTGACCAGTCTCGGTGCGTCACCGCAGTGGGGGGGAAGGGGAGATATGTAATAAAATAAATAAATCTTTAAAAAAAATAATAAAATAAAAATAAAAAATAAAGACACAATCTAGTAAAACTCAAACACACCAAAGTAAAAATTTTGAAAGACCAAGACAAAGAGAATATCTTAAAAGCAGCAATAAAAAATTGACTCATAAATTGGAACCCCAATAAGATTGAAAGCTTACTTTCCACTCAAAACAATGGAAATCAAAAGGAATGGGACAATATTTATTTTTTTAAAAAATCAACTAAGAATTTTATATCCAGCAAACCTATCTTTCAAAAATGAAGGCAATATGGACATTCCCAGATAAAATCTGACAGGAGTCATTGCTTTCAGATTTAATGGTGAATGACTAAATGCTTTCCCCCTGAAATCAGGGAAAAGAGGTGTCCATTCTCACCACATATATTCAACTTTTTACTGGAGACTCTAGCCAGTACAGTTAGGCAAAAAAATGAAATAAAACATATCTAGGGTGGTGTACAGGAAACTTGTATTATATGCATGATTGCTTTGTAAACTCACAACTTCTTTTTAAAAAGGAAGCAGGAACTTTATGTTGTATATGTTACTAGAATAAAATTTAAAAGATAAAATATAGGACTGTATAACACAGTGATCCCTATTGTAAATGATGGACTATAGTTAATAGTACAAGTATAAGAATGTTCTTTCATAAACTGTAACAAATGTATGGCAAGAATACAAGGTGTTAATAATAGGGTGGTATATATGGGGAAAATACAAATAATTAAACTATGGTTAATAGTTAATAGTACTATTTTAATCATCTTTCATCAATTGTAACAAAGGTAACCACTACTAAAAAATAGTTTAATTATACATAAGTGCTATCATCAATTGTAACAAATGTCAAATATTCCACACCAATGCAAGGTGCTGGTGGTGGGGTGGTATATGGGAATCCTGTACCTTATGCATGATTGTTCTGTAAACCCACAACTTCCCTAGTAAAAAATAAAATGTGTCTAGGTTGGAGAGTAAAGAGTACAACTATCTCTATTTGCAGATGACATGATCTTGTATATGGAAAATACTAAGGATGCCAATAAAATCTTTTGAAACAACACACAATGGAATATAATTCAGCTATAAAAAGAAATGAAATTCTGATACATGCTAAATATAGATGAACCTTGAAGACAACATGTTGAGTGAAATAAGCCAGACAGAAAAAGACAAATATTGTATGATCTTGTTGATATGAAATACCTCAAAGAAGAAAATTGCATAGAGTCAGGAGATTCTAGATTATCGATAAGCACTCAACATCATTAGTAATTAGACAAATGCAAATCAAAACACCAATGGGATACCATTTCACACTCACTAGGATGACTATAATAAAAAAAGAGATAATAGCAAGGTTGACAAGGTATGGAGAAACTGAAACCTTCATATTGAATGTAAAATGGTACAGATGCTTTGGAAAACAGTCTGGCAGTTGCTCAAAAGATTAACCAAAAAGTTACCATATGACACAGTCATTCAAAAACTGGGTATAAAGCAAAATAAAATTAAAACATATATCTGTGCAAAACTTGTACATTAGTGTGCATAGCAACATTATTCATAATAGTCAAAATTTGGAAACAACTCAAATGTCCTTCAATTAATGAATGGATAAATAAAATGTAGTATATCCACACAGTAGAATACTACTCAATAATAAAAATGAATGAAGGACTGATACATGCTACAGCATAGATAAACCTTGAAAATAGTATGCTAAGTGAAAGAAGACAGTCATAAAACACTACATGGTTTATGATTCCATTTATATGAAACGTCCAGAATAAGCACATATAGAGAGGTAAAATGTAGATTAGTGCTTGGTTGCATAGGACAGGAGGATAGGGGTAGAGGGAAATGGTGAGTGACTATTTATTGTACCAGGTTTTTTCCTGGGGTAAAGAATATGTTCTAAAATTGATTGTGGTGATGGTTTCACAATTCTGAATTACTAAAAATATTTGAATTGAACACTCTAAAAATGGGTAAATTCTATGGTATATGAATTATATCTCAAAGTTATTAAACAAGAAAGATCATACCTAAGCTATGAGTTTGTGTTGTGTATGAAAGAGCAAAGAGGTAGGAAAGGTGTAGAAGGGAGAGAATAGGCTTGGAGACAGGATTGAGCAACCAACTAAGAGGATAGAGTCTTGCTGACAGGCTTTCATGGAGATTTTATAAAAGCAAAAGTTCAAACTTTAAATTACTTAATTATACAGCACTGCATAACTACCCTTATCAATATACTTGATTTTAAAGTTAAATAAATACACAACTGTTTTTCATTAATGGTATTTTGGGAGTAAAACATACTTTGTAACCAGTCATAATATGGTCTCAGTCCAATATGTGCCACTTGCTCACTGGTTGTCCTAGGGAAGTTACTTAACTGCTTTAAGTTTCAGTTTTCTCATCATCCATGAAATGAGTATACTGATACCTTTTTCTTAGTCTCACAAAGTATCTAAAGACAATATATTCTGACTGCCTTGGTGTTGGACTCAATAAACGGCAGCTGTAGTAATAATAATCATTACTATTCACTGACAATTACTATCAATTTGCCATATACTACTAAAAGTTGTGCAATAGAATAACCCAAACCTACTTAGAATTTTATTTGGTTCTCTACAGAGGATGGAGTTAAAAAGTTCTTCTTTTCTATTTCTTATCAAATAGTTACATAATAACAAGTATTTTTCATTGGATACAGTAAAATATGGGAAAAGAAGACAGTAGGCATAAATAACTGACTTCAAGACCTACAGCAAATCGTTGCAGAGTAATATAACTCACCCACTTTGGGGTTAGTATTTAGAAAGAAAAATTAAGGTGAAGGGAAAATAGAGCTGGATGTATAAAAAACAGGACTTAAACAGAAATCAAAGACTCAAAAAGGAGAGGAAGAGCAAGAAAAAAATATGCAACTGAAGGCAAATAACTCTTTATTATTCCATCAATTTACAAAATGAGCAGTTACAGTTATAACAATAATATAGAAATTGCAAAGATGACATACAGACATTGCACATTACAATATCATCTTGTAGCATAGCATATTGTATAAGAATTCATGAAATTAAGGCCCACAATTTGCTTACCTATCTTGCAGGGCGTTCCTCCTTTAATTTTGAAAGGTAAATTATATAGTATGTCTTTGTGCACTTATCCTTAACAAAAGAAATAAAATGTCATCAAGCTACAAGGAGCAAAACAACACTAGAGAAAACATGAGATTTCTGTATTTTGCCAGAAGGTAGGAAAATAAAGCAAATAGATGCTTGGTAGCTGGCCCTTCTGCATCCATGAATGCCTCAGCACTGGAAAGCACAAGACACTTCAAATGTAGGCTGTAGCACAAGGCTGAAAGCAGGTATATTGAGTGTAAGTCTTATATCTGTAATGGAATACTGTGGACCCCTAGGTCCCAAATCCACGCTTTAAACCCAGCCAATAACTTCTCTATCCTACCCCAGGAAATAATTTTCTATGGGAAAACTGCACTAGGGATTTCTGCAGTGGAAACATTGGGCACAAAGTATAGCACAAGAGGATTAAGTGAAAATCTGCATGATGTAGAGTGGTATCCCCAGTTAGCCTCCGGAAGGAGACTGGAAAATTCGTCTCTGTAATAACCTCTAAAGATTCTACTCTGAAGCAAGCCACAGAGAAAAGAGTCTCTCTTTCCACGGACTATCTGGCTCATTGACTGATCAATTTTAATGACGTCCACTCTTAGGAAGACACGCCCTGGCACACAGAGCTTCTGTGTCACATTTTTTTGTGTGGTTGAAATTTTATTTAGTATTTGTTTTAAACATTAAGTATAAAGAATTTAATATTTCAGATAAATTAGAAATGGCTTTCAATGCACATGCATATATTATTTAACAAAATCACTTTATTTTTGAAATTGTACCTTATAATCATAAAAAGCCACTGCTGTATTGTATCTAGTGTTTTTTAAGATACTTAGACTACATAAATGTTACATGAAAAATATAGAGGATTCTCATATGCCCTGCTCCCTACCCCTTCCACATTTTCCCACATTAACAACAAGCCTTCATTAGTGTGGTACATTTGTTACAATTGATGAACACATTTTGGAGCATTGCCACTCAGCATGGATTATAGTTCACATTTTAGTTTGCACTCTCTCCCACACAGTACTGTAGGTTATGGCAAGATATATAATGGCCTGTATCTGTCGTTGCAATGTCATTCAGGACAATCCCCAAATCCCCAAAATGCCCCTGTATTACACCTGTTTTCCCTCTCCCTGACTTCAGATCCTGCAGTGGCTACTGCCTCCACATAAATGATATAAATTCTTCCATTGCTAGAATCACAATAAGTCTATAGTAGAATAACAGTAAGTCCACTCTAGTCTGTAGTTCAGTACCAAATCCTGAGGATTCTGGGATGGTGATGCTCACTCCACCTCTAATTGAGAGGGGGCTTCAGTCCCATACAGCTGATGGATGGGACTCTCTTGCTTGCAGTTCTAGACTCTCTCCGTTCCTTAGTGTGGAGGTTGTCCATCCTCACCTCCTTGATAGTTGTCCTGGGTGAGCCCAGTGAACTGGAAAGTAGGTATTGCAACTCCTTTCAGGCTCAGGGCCCAGCTGGCACATGGACAGCCCAAAGATTCAAGTCTCTTGGATGTACCCCTACCAACTCCAGCAACAACTATAGGTTCAAATAGAAGGGACAGAAAAGGCATGTGTAGGGAAACCACAACTGTGTCCAATTCTGA
>PVKH010049749.1:0-10069 GCA_004027955.1 Chaetophractus vellerosus | reverse complement strand
CGGGAACAAAGGAATCCGGAAGCCTGAACCCTGGAGATGTCGGCAGCCATCTTTCTCCGAAACATGGACTTTGGTATGGGAAGAAATTTATGCTTTGTGGCCTGGTAACTGTAAGCTTCTACCCCAAATAAATACCCTTTATAAAGACCGACCAATCTTTGGTATATTTCAAAAGGCACGCCTGTGGCTGACCAAAACAGGGTGTAAGATGATATCACATTGTCATTTTGATTTGCCTTTCTCTAATAGCTAGTGATGTTGAGCATCTTTTCATGTGCTTTTTAGCCATTTACATTTCTTCTTTGGAGAAGTGTCTATTCAAATCACTTGCCCCCTTTTTTAAAGGGGTTGTTTGTCTTTTTTTTTTTTTTTTGAGGTGTAGGATTTCTTTATATATGCTGGATATTAGGACCCTATCAGATATATGGATATATGGTTACCAAATATTTTCTCCCATTGTGTAGGCTGCCTTTTCATTTTCTTGACAAACTTCTTTGAGGTGCAAATGTTTTTAATTTTGAGGAGTTCTCATTTATCTATTTTTTTCTTTCATCAGTTGTGCTTTGGGTGTAAAGTTCATGAATCCATTTCCTAATACATGATCCTGTAGGTGCTTCCCTACATTATCTTTCAAGATCTTTACAGTCTTGGCTCTTATGTTTATATCTTTAATCCATCTTGATTTAATTTTTTTGGTATAAGGTGTGAGGTGGTATTCCTCTCTCATTCTTTTGGATATGGAAATCCATTCTCCAAGCACCATTTGTTGAAAAGGCCATTCTCTCCCAGTTGAGTGGGCTTGGTAGTCTTGTTGAATATCAGTTGACTGTATATGTGGGGATCTATATCAGAACTCTCAATTTGGTTCCATTGGTCAGTATGACTATCCCTGTGTGAATACCATGCAGCTTTGACCATTGTAGCATTGGAGTATGTTTTAAAGTCAGGTAGTGTGATTCCTCCAATTTCATTTTTCTTTTTCAATATATCTTTGGCTATTTGGGGCCCCTTGCCCTTCCTAATAAATTTCATAGTTAGCTTTTCCTAAAAATGCTGTGGTAATTTTATTGGGATTGCATTAAATCTGTAAATCAGTTTGGGTAAGATAGATGTTTTAATAATGTTTAGTCTTCCTATCCATAAACAGGAAATATTCTTCCATTTATTTACATCTTCTTTGATTTCCTATAACAATGTTGTGTAGTTTTCTGCATATAAGTCATTTACATCTTTAGTTAAGTTTATTCCTAAGTATTTGATTCTTTTGGTTGCTATTGTGAATGGGATTTTCTTCTTGATTTCCTCCTCAGTTTGCTCATTATTGGTGTACAGAAATGCTACTGATTTTTGCACATTGATCTTATAACTAGACACTTACTGAACTCATTTGTAAGCTCTAGAAGCTTTGTTGTAGATTTCTCAGGCTTTCTACATATAGGATCATGTCATTTGCAAATTTTGAAATTTTTACCTCTTCCTTTCCAACCTGGATGTGTTTTATATCGTTTTCTTGCACAAGTGCTCAAGAATGTACTTCTAACACAATGTTAAATAAAAGCAGTGAAAGTGGGCATCCTTGTCTTGTTCCAGACCTTAGAGGGAAAGCTTTTAGGATTTCACCATTGAATATGATGTTAGCTGTGGGTTTTTCATATATATGCTTTATCATGTTGAGGAATTTTCCTTCTATTCTTATCTTTTGAAGTGTTTTTTTTATCAGGAAAGGGTCCTGTATTTTGTCAAATGCTTTTCTGCATCTATAGAGATGATCATATGATTTTCTTGGCTGGGAGTTTTTTTTTTCTTTTAGCACCTTAACTATGTCATAGCACTGCTTCCTTTCTTCCATGACTTTAGATGAGAAATCAGCACTTAATCTTATCAAGCTTACCTTGTATGTGATGGATCTCTTTTCTCTTGCTGCTTTCAGTATTCTCTCTTTGTCTTGAGCATGGACAATTTGACAAGTATATGCCTTGGAGTAGGCCTGTTAGGATTTATACTGTTTGGGCTGAACTGAGCTTCCTGGACATGTACACCCATGTCCCTCAATAGCGTTGGGAAGTTTTCAGCCATTATTTCCTCCAATACACCTTCTAGCTTCTTTCCCTTCTCTTTTCCGAATGGGATGCCTATAATGTGTATGGCTGTGTACTTTGTGTTGTCATTCAAACCCCTGCTGGATTTTTTCTATTTTAAAAATCTATCTGTTCTAGTATCTGTATGATTTCAGTTGTGCTTCCAGTGTATTTCAGTTGTGCTTCCAGTGTATTTTTTTATTTCTTGCATTGTGCCATTCATCACCATCTTATCCGTTATCTTTTTATGTATGTTTAAAATTTCTTCAGTATGTTCTCCCAGTGTCTTCTTAATATCATTAATCTCTTCCTTCACTTCATTAATTTGATTCATGATATTTGTTTGGACATCTCTGATTAGTTGTTCCATGTTTTGCATCCCCTCCTGGTATTTAGTTCGTTCATTGGACTGGGCCATGTCTTCTTGTTTCTTAGGATGGTTTTTAATTTTTTGTTGGTGTCTAGGCATTGTTTATCTTGATGCATTTATTCAGTTGACTAACTTCTCTTTCTACTCTAGGGTTTTATTTTGTTGTTGTTTTTGAGTGTGCGGTAAGCTTTCACTTTTATTTTTATCAGCCCACTTCAAACTTTACACCTGTTCTCATCTAGTTTAGGCCCAGCAGATACAGATCTGGTGCACAGTCTATGTCCTGCATAGGTTTATTTTTAACATATAGTTTTTATTTTTTCTAAAAGAAACTTAGATTACATAAACTATTACATAAAAAATATAAAAATAAGGGATTCCCATATGCCCCACTCCCCACAGCTCCCACTTTTTCCCACATTAACAAATTCTTTCATTGGTATGATACATTCATTGATGAACACATTTTGGAGCATTGCCCATAAGGATGGATTATAGTTTGCATTATAGTTTACACTCTCTCCCCCTCAATTCTGTATGTTATGGCAGGATATATATAATGGCCTGTATCTGTCACTGCAGTGTTATTCAGGATAACTCCAAGTCCCAAAAGTGCCCCCATATTACAGCTCTCCCTCCCTCTCCCTGCCCTCAGCACCCCCAGTGGCCACTGTTTCCACATCAATGATATAATTTCTTCCATTGTTAGAATCTCAATAAGTCTATAGTAAAATACCAGTAAGTCCACTCTAGTCTATATTTTAGTACCCAATCCTGAGGATTCTGGGATGGTGATGCCCACTCCACCTCTAATTGAGAGGGGGTTTCAATCCCATATGCATGATGGATGAGACTCTCTGCTTACAGTTGTAGACTCTCTTGATTCCTTGGTATGGTGGTTGTCCATCCTCACTTCCTTGTTAGTTGTTCTGGGTGAGTCCAATGAACTGGCAGGTGTTGCAACTCCACTGAAGAGATTCAAGTCTCTTGGGTGTACACTTACCAACTCCAGCAGCAACTATAGTTTCAAATAGAAGGAACAGAAGAGGCATGTGTAGAGAAGTCACAACTGAGTCCAACTCAGAGCACAAGCTCCAAAGTAAGGCCCACTGGAAAGGCACCAAACTCTGGAGCTATCTGCCATGACTGTAGGACCTGGGTGTCTCCAGAACCCTCAAGAGCCCCATTAGTTGGGGGTAGTATCTACTTTGGCTGTCTATGTGATCCTTCTGAGACTTACATAAGTGTTACCTCTGAGATGACTTCCCAACTCACTTTGAAGCCTTTTAGCCATATAAATTCATTTGTCTTTACCTTTTCTCCCTTTTATTCAAGGTCTTTTACCAGTTGTATTGCTAGTTGGTGCCTGGTAGTAATCCCTCGGTGCCAGGGAGGTTCATCCCCAGGAGTCATGTCCCATGCTGAGTTCATCCCCAGGAATCATATCCCATGATGAGTTTGGCTTCACAATTGAGCAACATGGAGGCTCTCAGGAGGTAACTTTTAGGCACCCTACTACATTAGGCTAAGCTCCATTTTCAAGAGCAAAGGCTTATAAGCATAGACATCAATATCAAAGGCCCATACATGGACCATCCTTCTCCACTAGTCATTGTTCCTGTACTTGAGAGATTGTTGCTGTTCTATTAGAGAATGTGGCAGCACTCCCCAGGATGGGAATTCAATATTCTTTCAGTTTTTGTGTGAATCTCTACCCATTGTGACAATGCCCCATGAACATTTGAACACACATATATACTTTATATGTATGCCCAGGTGAACTTCCACCCATGTATCCCCCATCACTGATACCCTACACCAATGATCCTCCCTTGCCAAAGTTGTCACCCTTCTGTGGTCCAAAACTTCTTGAACAATGAAGTCAAGAATATTGCCAAATACAATTAATGGGAAAATGAAATAATAATGATAGGTTTAAACATAAGAAATGAAATATTTAATAATTCTAAAAACTAAAACTAAATTAAAATTTAAAAATTGGGGTATTCCTGAAACTATGAAGGCAAGAAGGCAGTGGTATGGCATATTCAAGGTGCTAAAAGAATAAAAAACTTCCAGCCAAGAATTCTCTATCCAGAAAAGCTGTCATTCAAAAATGATGGAGAATTCAAAATATTCTCAGATAAACAGAAATTAAGAGTATGCCAATAAGAAACCTGCCCTTCTAGAAATACTAAAGGGAGTGCTGCAGGTTGAAAGGAAAAAAACAGGAGAGAGAGAATTGGAGGAGAGTATAAGAAAAAAAAAAAGAGAGAGAAATAAAAACAACCTATGACATACATAAACCCAAAGGAAATATGGCTAGTGTAAGCAATTCCTTAGCACTAATAACACTGAATGTTAATGGATTAAACTCACCAGTCAAGAGACACAGATTGGCAGAACGGATAAGGAAATTCAACCCATCTATCTATATGCTGTCTACAAGAAACCCACCATAGACCCAGGGATTCAAGGAGGGTAAAAGTGAATAGCTGGAAAGCAATTTTACAAGCAAAGAACAATGAAGGTTTTACTTTGACACTTCATCCTCTTATTCTATTTCTTTGCTGTTGTTTATGTTCCCTTGAAAAAAAAAATTAGGACCAGAGGAAAGGAAAGAGATAAGAAGAGAAGAAGAAGAATAGTAATAATAATAGAAAATGGTAGAAGAGGAACTGTGCAACACCTAGGAAAATGTATAATTAACACAAGTAACATACAGAGGAATAAAGATAAACATTTTGAATAGAAACAATGAAATGAGAAACATAATAGAGAAAAAAAATATAGAATGAATTAAAAGGCTGGAATGATAAGGAGAGAGGAAAAGGAAAAAAAGAGAAAAAGAAAAAAAAAGATTTAACAAAAGAAAACAGGAAAAAAGGAGAGAGAGAAATCAAAACAAGAAAAACTGATGACCAAACGAAAAGAGGTGGAATGAAAGAACAAGAACAGAAAACAGAAGATAGGAAGATGAGGGAAAGAAAAGAAATAGAGTAGGTGGAAGAAATTGGGAAAAGAAAAAAAAAAGAGAAACAAAGAAAGAGGAAACACAACAAACAAGAAACAAGACAGCAGCAACTAATTTTAAAAAGGGAGAAAGAATGAGAGGGAAAAAAAAAACAAAAAACAAAACAAAACAAGAACAAGGAAAAACAACTTTCCCTCTGGCGCCCCTAAGAAGCTTCTCAAACTGCTGGTGTCCATCAATTATTAACCCTGCAGCTTGCCCTCTGCAAGTTTTGAACTGTGTTTTAGGAAATTTAAAAAGGAACTTTTTTTTTCCAAAAAATAAGAAATCCAAGAAAAGCTAACACACAAAGAATGTCTATAATTTCTCTGTAATAAAGTACCAGCTGGATGCCTGATAACCTGGTGGATCACTTCTTTGAGAGTTGGGAATTCAACTGAGCTAAACTGTCTCCTTGGATTATTTAGCCTTTCAGAAATCTATCCACCCCCTTTCCCTCATGCAGGTTAGATTCTTATCAGTTTGTCAGAGTCCTGCTGATTAGGCACCTGTCTGTCCGCACCCCCCTCCAATCTAATTCCTCTCTTTATCAGGGCAGCTGGGCATGCCAGCCTGTCTGAGGAGATCCCACCTCCCCTGTCCCCATCGGGTCGGGGTTCCTTCTGAGATTCAAAGGGGCTTCAGCTGGTCAAACTCATCACAAAGAAACAACCCTCCACCCTCCCATGCCTATGTTACTCTCAGGGAATGCTGCCTCACACTCAGTTAGGAGCAGAGAGTGAGTGGCTCCACCTAGGCTATTTGCCCTGAGGGTGGGATATTTGTACCACTTCACCACAGGGGCCAACAACTCACAGTTTTCCTTTGGCTTCTTTATCTTTTCAGTACCCTGGTAGATGACTCAGACCACCTTCCTGTTCTATATATACCCAAAGCAGCTCCTTCAGATAAGTCTCTGACCTCTCTCCACTCCTTTGTTTTGAAAAGGTCAGACTCTGCCTACCCACCTTGGTAACATTTTATTGAAACTTTCAAATTCAATTATCTTAATTTATTCTGTGAACCCTTTTGTTCCATTATGTCTCAGAAAATCTTGGGAGAGTACTTGGAGACAACAATTGCATTAAGGTATTTCCCACCAAAATGATGACTAACTAGCATAAAGTAAATTAAAGAAGATCCAACTTTAATCCTATAATAAAATCATTTTCTTCCACTTGCTCCCAATATTTCCTTATGAGAGAAACAAGTATAATTACACCTGGCAAGTCTAGATAATGCAAATGCCTTGTGTTAACCATGAAAATATAACCCTTCATGTGTCAAAGCTGAACAAAACTTAAAAACCTTTCAGTTAGAAAGTTAGCATTCCAGTTCCAAGGCTCCTAAATCCTAACCTGACTCTTTACTAAAAGGCCTGACAGCCCTTCCAAACATAGAGTTCAGTTACAGAATATAGCAAAAAGGGAATATGATATAGAATAGATGGAATGTAGAGCATTTTTTAGGGCATTAGAATTGTTCAGCATGATATTGCAATAACAGATACAGGTCACTTCAAATTTCATCAAAACCTATAGAAGTGTACAATCCAAAATGTAAACCATGATATAAACCATTGACCATAGTTAGTAGCAATGCTTCAATATTTGTTCAGCAATTGCAACAAATGTACCATCCACATGTAATATGTTATTGATAAGGGTGAGGGGAAAGGGGGAGGGTGTTTGGTATATGGGAATCACCTATATTCTTTATGTGACTTTTCTGTATCTTAAAGCTTATTTGAAGATAAAATGAAAAAAAAAATACACTTGGGGAATATATGGAAGAAAATGTCAATGTACATATAAGACAACAGATCTTACAGTGATGAAAGACACAATGTCTAAATTTTTTTTATTATTTAAAATTTTTAAAAAATTGTATATTTTAAAAATTATTATTTCATTTTCTTATTAATTTTATTTGATTATTTTGTTGGCTTCATTTTTGGAGAGATTTTGGATTGCAGAAGGATCACAGCAGTGGCAGGGAGGATCATTGGGGTGTCAGTGATGGGGGGATGCATGGGAAGGGGTTCACCTGGGGCATGCCTCTAAGGAATATGAATATGGGACTTTGTCTCTGTGGGTGGAGATCCACACAATAACCAAAAGAATATTGAATTCCCATTCTCAGGAGTTCTGCTACATTCTCTAATAGGACAGCAAGAATCTCCCGAACGTAATTGCAATACCCAGTGAAGAAACACAGAACATTATGCCAGGCCCTTGATATTGATGATTGTACTTATGAACACTTTCTTGTGAAATTGCAACTTAGCCTAGCTGCTCAAATGTGGCCTCTCTTTAAGCCAAACTCAGCATATAAATGCACTACCTTCCCCCCAGCATGGGACATGACTCCAGGGGATGAACCTCCCTGGCACCAAGGAATTATTACCATGCACCACCTAGCAATGCATCTGGAAAAAGACCTTGACAAATGAGTTTTTATAGCTAAGAGATTTCAAATCGAGTTGGAAGATCATTCCAGAGGTTATGCTTATGTGAGTCTCAGGAGGATCTCATTGACTGCCACAGTAAACAGTGCTCCTAAGGGTTCTAGAGACATCCAGAAACTACAAGCAGGGCAGACATCTCAGGAATACAGCCCCTTGTCAGTGGGCTTTACTTTAGAATTTATGTTCCCCAGTGTAATGGAGTTAAACTCATTTATAGGTTCTCTACACATGGCTCTTCTACCCCTTTTATTTGAACCTATACTTGATAAATATATGTGCCAGAGACTTAAATCTTTGGTCTGTCCATGTGCCAGTTGAGCCCTGAATTTCATCAGAGCTGTAACACTTACTCTCCTCTTCATTGGACTCACCAAGGACAACTAACAAAAAGATGATAATGGACAAAGCCCATCCCAAGGAACAGAGAGTGACTGAAATCGCAAGCCAGATAGTTCCAACCATCTGCCCCATGGGATCTAAGATCCCTCTCAATTAGAAGCAGAGTGGGCACCACCATCCCCAAATCCTCAAGATTGGGGAATAAACAATGAACTAAAGTAGGCTTATTATTATTCTACTATAGACTTATTATTATTCTAGCAGTAGAAGAATTCTTATCATTGATATAAAGGCAGTGGCCACCAGAGGTTCTGAGGGATGGGAGAGGGAAGGATAAGTGTAATATTGGGGCATTTTCAGGACATTGGATTTGTTCTGCATGACATTGAAGTGATGGATACAGGCCATTTATATTTGTCATAACTTACAAAATTGTATGGGACAGAGTGTAAACTATAATGCAAACTGTAGTCCATGGTTAGTAGCAATGCTTCAATATGAGTTTATCAATTGTAACAAATATGCCACATGAATGAAGTATGCTGTTAATGTGGAAGTGTGGAAGGGGGAGGGAGTGGGGCATATATGTATCCCTTATATTTTTTTAATGTAGCATTTATGTTACTTAAAGTTTCTTTAAAAATAAAAAAGATTAATTTTTTAAAAAAGGAAATGTGAAGTGAAGAACTCCAGAGTTACAGTATTCAATCAAGTTCTTTGATCTAGAAGCCAAAGATCATCCAGCTCTTCAAATCATATTTTCTTCATGCAACGGAATTATCCAAATAATATTCTTATTTTAAAGTTCTGTTTTGCTTTATCAAACGTGTTTGAAACAGGCACATTAAAAGAATTATATCATGTATATGAAACGGGCAAAATTAAACTGCTTCATTTTCTTAAAATATTTAAGGGGACATTCCAACTGTGTGCTATTATTCTTAATTCTTAAAGTAAATTTTAAAATATTTGAAGAGTATAAGCTTCATGAGATGCTGTTATTCACATTTATTTGTTTAAGATGAGGGACTTAAGTAATAAAAAAACAATTATTATAGATGCTATGCAACCCCCCTCTTTTCTTTCTATTTTATTGGCATGAACGTGTAATATGAATTTCAAATTAAGATGATTAGCTATCAGAATTGTATAATCACTTTCTTCAAAGCAGCAAAGCCCGGGTGTAGCACAGAATCATATAATTATAATGCATCATCCACATCTAACCAATCCCTCTATTCTGGATTTGCATAAAAAGGATTTACAATTATTTGAACACCTGCTGGTGTCTTGTTCTCAGAACTGCAAATAATAGAAAAATTTATAAACTACCCATGTTGCTGTCCTTCTGGCTTTTATTTCTTTTGGACAATTTATCATATGAACTGAGTGTTCACACTCTTTTCAATATGCCTAGGAATGCATGTGGTTGCTTTTTATTTAAATTACTTCATGATGAATATGTGTGTCTGTAGTGAAGAGGGTTGTCTAAAACAGGGACATCAAAGATTAATTTCAGTTGTTAATTAAATTCTTAAATTACATTTTGCAGATGAAAGGTAAAACATAGATACCAACTAGTTTAATATGAACTTGAATGGTGTGGATATGTGTGGTGTATGTATGTGTTTACTCATTTAGAGTGGAATTCTAGAGAAAAGTGGGCAAGGTTAGATTACCTAGACTAAAAAGTGTTCACAAATTTACAGAATGTTTAGCATCTATAAGAGATTTTGGACATCAAATGCTTCTCTCTTCTTAGAGTAGAAGGTGGTCATAGGGAATGCAGGAACATCTGGTCC
>PVKH010049748.1:0-10071 GCA_004027955.1 Chaetophractus vellerosus | reverse complement strand
AAAAAAAAAAAAAAGAAACAATGAACTGTTTTCCTACCTTTTCTTCTTTGAATGGGTATAGAGGACATGGCTTAAACTAGAAGTTCTGTCACTTTACCTGGCCAAGAGATAGGAAGGAACAAATATATGGGAGGGGAGGAGGAATCTGCCCCCTTTATTAGAGTTACAGACTAATCAGTGCATAAGAGTGGACGTGGCATACATGAAGAAATAGATGTGGATAAGGACTGGGGATTCCTGAATCTATTTCAGTTATGTCTTTCATTACAATAAATACCACTGTCATACAGCCTATGCTATAGTTGAAATTTATTTCTTCTCAATTTTAAACTCAATAAAATGCAGAATATATGCTCCATAATCACCTCTCATATATTCCAGAGGGGCTTGTTGCTCATATTCTCACTCATCTTAATTAATTTGTCTTAGAACAAGGCGACACTTTCATAGGTGTCTTGTTTTTCCTATCCTTTAATTGGTCATCCATATGATATTTATATAATATTTTATAACATTAATCGGAGTGTGAACAATGGGAATACGATTTAACATGTTAAGTATCCTAAACTCCTATTACTACAACAGTCTCAGTATTTTGAGTTAAGAATTTCAAAGTAATCCCTTTTACAGACATTTTCCTTCATATATTTTGAAGGTTGAGGCTTTTCAGAAATATGACAACCAAAGGATTTACATAATGAAAATAGATAGATTTAAAATGAACATTGTTTCATATTAAAATGTACATAGTATCAATACGTTATTAACTTAATGTACTATTATCACATATAGCTAATATATATTGTGTGCTTGTCATGTGCCATTCACTATTTTAACTGTTAATACAATTTCCACTCAGTTAATTTTCCCAATGGTCTATTAATATCTCCATTTTCCAGATGAAGAAACGGAGATACAAAGACATTGAAAAACTTATTTTATGCCATGTGTTTAATAAATAGGGGTTAGAATTTTAATTCTAGGGCCACTACACTGTACTGGATTGATCACCATAGTGAAACTATTCCACTTTTAATTTAACTGAATTAACCAACAGCATTGTTCTCTAATAAAGGTTAGATATATTCATAAATAGGGTGAAATGTTTCCTCTCTTAAATAAGCACCCACCAGTTCAGGGTAGCTCAGATATCAATTTATAAAAGCAAGGTTTCTTAAGATTTAATTTGAAGATCAGATGTTACATATAGAAACCATGTCATAAGTAGTGGTTAGATGTCAAGGATAACTCACAAAGTCCTGTTTAAGCCATTAATTAATTAACTTATCTTTAGTTAAGGCATTAATGTTCCTGGATCCTGTCAAAGGGAAGAGAATAGAAGTTTCCTCTCTTATATTAAGAAGGAATAGGACTGAGACCAGGCAAAATTTTAAAATAATTGAAATTTGACTTTTTACACTTCCCAAATATCCCTATTATCCTCAAGCTATCTTAGACCAGAGTATTTCATTTCCATGGCAATCAATAATTTTATTTCTTTGTCTACCAATTTTCACTATTTGTAACATGGAGAAAATGGAATGAAACAAAAAAGCAATATATAAATGACAGTAGTCCCATGATGAACCCAGAGACATTTGTATTATAAAATGTTTTCTTTCCTGAGATTAACATTGATTCCATTGAATTTGGTTCTAAACGAAGAGAGACAAATCCAGATGACTCTGGAGAAGGATTTTCTCCCCACTTTTGGTAGCTTCACAAAAAATTGGCTCAGCAAGCCCCGTGAGCTTAATGGAAGAGCAGGTTGATACAGAACTGCACCCTGAGGCTTCCCTTCCAAGTCCCCTTACTTGATCTGAATTTCTGTTATATAGTTTCCAGATTGTTCTGTCCCTTTGTCCCTAATATTTCAAACATTGTGGAGTGTGGGGAAATCCCTCCTGGTGTGTTTTGCCCTTTTGACCAGTCTAGCTGTGCCTAGCCTAAGCATACTGCTCTGTGAGAGAATTTGGGACACCTTGATTATAAGTTTCCCCAATAAGCCCATAATATGGATGGAGCTAATTTGTATGTGTTTGTGCCCTCTTTGCATTACAATAGAATAAAGGTCATGCTGTGGGGAAGAGCATTTTGGGCATGTCAAGCCTTTCTGGATCAATTCATTTTTGCATTTCAAGATTCGTTGTTTTGTTTTTAATATATACTTGTTTCCTTTCTTCATATCAAGCCATACCTGTTCTAATAGCACTAGTGTAGACACCCAGAACTCACATCATCTGCCTCAAGTCAATACTGGGAACAGGAGCATTTCTATGTCCATAAGGATCATTTGTGAATCCATTTTTTATAGGTCTGGCATTTGTTAATGAATGGAATGATTTTATTACACTTTTACCAGATGAACTAAACGTTTTGGGATCTTTTTTGGTCACCATTTATGTTTTGCCAAGTAGGAGGAGATTACACAGGTATTCTCATCAAAATAATTAGGTTGTTAGACTCTGCTTTTGATAGTTAATGTGATATGTGAGTTAATTTGTAGCCCCAAAGGCTTGTGGGAATCAGAGTTGCAAACCCAGTCTATATTCCCAAGTTCCTTGAATCTACCCCTTTAGGATATGCCTCATATATAGTGAGAAAGCATTGCAATAATAGATTATCATCATAAGGGTGTGTGAACTGATTCTCCAGAAGAAAACACACATATGAAGATATTCAGTGCTTAGAGAAGCATCTTTGGATTTGCTGGAATTTTCCCACAACCCCCAGACATGCCAATCAGGGATAACACAATGCAAGAATCTCTGAGTGACACTTCAAGCTGCATTCATAAGCAACCTGCCTCATTCAAAGTCAATGAAAAGACAGGACTTACAAGCCCATGCTGAAAAGTTATTGAAATGTGACTGACATCTCAAAGAAAGGGTGTCAAAGAGGTTGCCTGACCTGGTGCTGAAACACAGCAGGGTTAATCAAAGTTATGGCAGTTGGGTACCACAAAAGGCCTTCCCTAGGTCTATTTATTTATTTATTTTAATTCATATCACTCAGTGGGTTTATTACCCCCCCTTCGATTCTCTCCCACTGGCATTTAACCCCCCAGTTTGACATTTGTTGCATACTTTTGCTTCAGCTAATGTTTAGAAAGGAGGTTGTAGAGTCTCTTTTACTAGTGAGGCTTCTCTGGCTAAACCAGGGTGTTACATCTATTTCCATTGCTTGAATTCCCCTAGGAGATCTTGAGCTCCACAATTATGTTCCTCTAAGTGCCCTTGGAGAGGAGGATGGAGCAGGGAGCCTACAATCCTGTTCAAAGAATTTTCAGTAGTACATGAGTTTAATGATTTAGAGAAACCCTACTTACTCTCAGAAAGGTTAAGAAAGGGGAGGGCAGAGGTAAGTTTGAGCTTGTTCTATTTAATTATTCTGTCTCTTCCCAAAGGCAGACTAAGTCTCCTGCCTTGTGCTAACCACTTGACTGATGGCAACTCATTTTCTTTCACTTGATGCGGTATCAGAACAGAAGTCACTGGCTTCTGTATTAGATTGACAATCATCTGAGATGTTGTTGGAACATAACCATTAATAATAGTTATAAGCAATTCTGTTATATTTATATTTTATGCTGAATGTTTCTATGGGTTTTCTTCAATATAGCTGTAAAGTACAGAAGGTATATCATCATCTGACAGTGAGAATAGCTAATAACCCTTCCTAACAAAAGAGGGGAGAGAGGGAAAGAAAACCTCTCCGTGATGAACAGACTCTGGCAAATGCTATAATTATGTTCGTGGTAATTATGCCCATACTTTAAAAAGTGCAAGCAATTATGAGTTATGTTTATACATTTTAGAAGGTAACAATGCAGTTATATACTTGAAGAATGTGTGAATGTGTGTGTGTGTGTGTGTGTGTGTGTTTCAAACCAATATTCTGGCCTTATTTCAACTCCACGTTTGGAGCCAATATTTCTTGGCTTTTTTTGCTTTGTGAATCTATTAGTTTATAGGGATGAGTCACTGGTTAAAATAGTGTAATCATGAACTGCGACTTGATTGGCTGCTAAGTGCTCAAACATCTGCTCTTCCCCAGTGTGTGTGTGTATTATTTTTTCTCTATAACTAAAAGAGCTAGAAAAATTTTTTATCCTACTAGACAGCTCTACTACAAAATAAGTGGTGGGTCTGATATATCAAATAAATTGTCTATTCTGGAATCAATCCACAATTCATATTAAAGATTTCAAGAATAATACCAGAAAAAAATAAAAGAGAAAGATGACAGTAAAATGACTGCATTCTTTGTTATTAATTATTTGAAAAAATTTTAAAAGGGATGAGAGTCAGACTTGGGAAAGATCACCTTGGAAATAAAGTATATCAAACATGACTAGCAATGGACTTTTCTTTTATGAAGAATAATGGTTTAATGTTTAATTAATCCTATCCATTTCTGCATTTATGGGAAGGCAGAGAACAGTCTGCTTTATAATGTAGAAAATTAAATATTAAAACCTTGGTGCCTACCAGACTTACATTTTCTTATTATGAATGAGCATTTTCACTTTCTGCACACACAAAGAAAGAAACAGGAGATAGATGTAGTCACTTAGCCCTGCAGTAAAAGATTATTTCAATGTGCCTCTGATAACATCTTGCCACTAGAAACAAAAAACACATCAAATATGAATAAATGTTTAAAACCAAAACACAGAACAAAAAAAGCGCAAATTATAAGATAAGTATCTTATAGAATATAAATATATTCTTTATTCTAAATGTAGGAATAAAGTACAACTTTGGTCATTTTTTAATGTATGAGTTATCTAAAATTCATAGATTTAATAAACTAAAATGGTATATTACTTAAAGGATATTACAATAGTTTTCAATTTAATAATCCAAAATGGTATTTCACTTAAAGGATATTACAATAGTTTTCATATTCTTTTAATGCTGTCTATGTTGAGGAAACTGAAGCAAGATTTTAATAAAAATAACTAAACACTGCTAGATTAAAATACAAAAATAACAAATGAGAACAAAGAAAAGAAAGAACAGATATTTAGCTGTTTAGTTCAAATTTGTGCCTATTTATTTTCTGTATCATTTCAGCCATATGATATATTTTCTAATTAAATAAAAGATTTGGACTTACATTTTAAACACTCAGCTGGACCTTTGGCCTCCAAGGTTACTATTTATCACAAAGAAGAGATTATAGGAACGGTCAAGAAAATGGTAGTTACACAGTAATCCCACCTGTTTCACAGTGGATGTGAAATAAATTTATCTCCACCAATCATTGGAGATATTTTACCTCTCTATGACTGGTTTATCACTTAAAGAAAATAGTATTGATTTGAAAGAAAAAGAAGGTACACTTTGCAATCATCTTTCCTAAGTTTAAAGGGTTAACATAGGTGCTTTAATATAAAAAATCCTTCTCATTTTTTGCATGTGCATTTCTGAACTTTTTGACATCTTGATTTCTAAACTCACAATATCCTGCTTCTAGATTAAGTCAGTTTGAAAAAAGACTATACTCATGAAATCTCAGAGACATGATTTTGTTCAACATTGCTTATTAGAAAGCATTAGTAAGAATTAGGGGTAATGTAGCAGAAAAAACATGGGAAAGTTCAGGAAATTGTGAGAAACATAAAATCCAAGGAAACATCTTACCTTATTCTTGGTGTCTACCTCAATGGTCATTTTCAACCACAATAGGCAGAGCAGTGTGGGCTGTTGGATGCTGCCTAGGACAAGTGCCTTTAGACAGTGATTATGGATGTGATAAATATACGACTCTAGTTACAAAAGACTCTGTAATGTCCTGTATATTAGTCAGCCAAAGAGGTACTGATGCAAAATACCAGAAATCTGTTGGCTTTTACAAAGGGTATTTATTTGGGGTAGATGCTTACAGTTACCAGGCCATAAAGTGAAAGTTACTTCCCTCACCGAAGTCTGTTGCCACATGTTGGAGCAAGATGACTATCAATGTCTGCATGGGTTCAGGCTTCCTCTTCCTCTCTTGGCTCCATGATCCCAGCTTCATCCAATATAAGCTGTAGGCTGGGATAAGTCTCTCTCTCCTGCGGCTCATTCCTCTCCAGGCTCAGCTGCTCTGTTCTCTCCACAAGGTCAGCTGTAGACTATCAGGCAAATGGCTCATCTCTCTTCCCAGGGCCTCTTCTGTGTCTAACTTATCTGCTTCTTTGTGTGTTTACTTCCCTGGTCTCCAGCTCAAAACTCCTACTAACTCCTGTGCCTTGTCGTTTTCTCTGCGAGTCCCCGCCCACCAAGGGGGCAGGGACTCAACATCCTACTGATGTGGCCCAATCAAAGCCTTAATCATTATTTAATCAAATAAAAGTGGAACCTCTGAATTCAATACAATCTAATATGCCCAGACCAGTTCACAAACATAATCTAATATCTAATTTTGGAATTCATAAGCAATATCAAACTGCTACATCCTGAATACCTACACCCCTATTTTGATAATAGAAGAACCCCTTCCCATGGAGAACCCATTCCTTGCCCACCCATCCATCATCCAGCTGCAGTTTGGATATGGGACCCACAACAAGTCAGACTCATTCACTGAACTGCTCCTTCTATTATCAGGAAGGAGGTACTTCTTTTCACAAGTAATGGCAAACTCACGTGTCTAGTCCAGATTAATTATCTACCAAGTTGCCTTGTGTGCTTATCCATGGGACTGAAGTTCCTTTTCTTAAGGTTTATGAAAATGTAGGGAATCAGCTAGAAAATGAAAGATGACTTTTTGTTCAATGGGAACAAGGAAAAATAGATAATACTGGAGTTTTCAATTTCAATACTTCTCTGTTTGCAATCATTGCTTCTATTTAGCCTTGTTACTGTATTTTCCAACCACCAGGCATTTGCTTGAATTACTTTAAGTATCCTCCCCAGATCCCATCACTCTTTTCTTCCAATCCACAATTAAAAGTCTCTATATTTCAGTAATTTTTTCCTGATTTCTCCAGCAAGAAACATCTTAGGTAGTTTCACAACAGAGTTTAGGTTTGAGTTTCTATACAGACCAGAAATGCAGAAACAACATGTTTAAACCAATAATCTAAATGAAGATGTGGAAGTTATCACAAAGCTCATAGCAACAATGGCAGATGACAATAAAACTTCAAAATTATTTTAACAGACCAATATAGCTGTTGAAATCAACAAGATGAAAGTTGATAGTAATTCATGCCAAGTACCGAACATAGTTTTTAAAAAAAATATCTTTAGCCTGATCAAAGTGGTAGAGTGAGACAATTCAGGGCTCTGTCTACCCACAGAAGCTTTGAGCAACCACAAAAACTAGCAGACACATCTTTCTCAAAGTGCAGAAAATGTTTAAAGGACTGCAGTAACAGGGTAAGCACCAAATCTAGAAAAAGTCTGCTTAAAAGCAGTAGGCTCTTGTGACACACTGGTTGCCCCCTCTCAAAACTTTTACCAGCTTTGCGGAGCTGGCTCTCACTCTCATTGTGCAGATCCCTGGTCCTGATTCCAGAGGGAGCAGGATAACCCTTGCGCACATCCTGGAACATGTATGTTTACCCAATCTCTCTGGTGGTGGCCTGAGGAACTCGCTATCCCAGAATTGTCCCGCATGTAGAAGATGGTTCACAGAGCTCTCCTACAGAATGCTGTGGGAGAGCAGTCTAGTTGCGCTGCATGGAACAAGGGATTGCTCACTGTAGGACTTACAGTTCAGAGCCTGGGACCATGAGGAAACTTTGGGAAGAGGGGACATTCAGAACTGTGGAAATGAGGAATTTCTTAAGACTGCACATGTCTGCCCAAGACAAGATACATATACAGAAAGCATCTGGGAGGCTCCTACTCTTTGTTGTGGAGCTATTCTCTACACTCATTGTAGGATAAATTCTGAAGGAGTGCACAAGTCAATCTGAAAAGACTGGAAAAGGTATTTTCTTTTTTCCCCCTTCTTTTATTTATTCTTTGCTAATTCCTAGCATTCAAGTAAAGCTCTGTCATAACATTAGCTGGATATAAGCTTAAGGAACAGATGCCTCAGAGTCTAAATTTCAGTGATAACACATTGAATATTACAATGTTCAGGTTTCAACAAAAGGTTAAAAATAAAAAGCATACAAAGAAACAGGAAGCGATGGTCCAGGAAAAGAAGATTAAGGCATTAGAAACAATCAATGAGGAGGATCAGACCTGGGGCATACCAGAAAAAAATCTTTTATAAATGGTCCTAAATATGCTCAAAGAGCTAAGGAAAACACAGACAAAGACCTAACGGAATCCAAGGAGATAATAGATGAACACAAAGAGAATATCAATACAGAGATGGAAATTATGAAAGGAACCAAATAGAGCTAAAGACTATAGTAGCAGAATTTTAAAATTACCTAGCAGGGTTCAACAGCAGATTGGAACCGGCAGAAGAAAGAATCTGGGAGCTTGAGGATAAGACAAAGTCAGAGGAACAAAAAGAAGAAAGAATGAAGGAAAGTGAACAGAACCTGGGGTACCTGTAGGACACCATCAAGCATATGCATTGTTGGAATCCCAGAAAGAGAAGAAAGAGGGAAAGGGGCAGAGGGAATATTCAAAGAAATATTCAAAGAAATCATGGCTGAAAACTTCTCAAATTTAATTAAATGCATGAATATACACATTCAAAGTACTCACCAAACATGAAATGGGATAAATCAAAATAGATCCACCCCACACCATGTTATAATCAAACTGTCAATTGCCACAAAGATAGAATTCTTAAAGCCACAAGAGAGAAGCAATATGTTACATACAAGGGAATCTTATATGATTAAGTGCAAAATTCTCATTAGAATCCATAGAGGCAAAGAAGGCTGTGGGGTGACATATTTAAAGTGCTGAAAGCAAAAATTGCTAACCAAGTATTCTATATATGGCAAAACTTTCTTTCAAAAATTAGGAAGAAATAAAGACATTCCCAGATAAACAAATGCTAAGGGAGCTCATCACCAGTAGACTAACCCTACAAAAAATGCTAAAGAGATTCTGCAGGTTGAAAGGAGAGGACAATAGACAATAGACAAAGGCCACAAGGAAATGATGATTTCTGGTGAGAATAATGATACGGATATAAATGAAGGCCAGTACTGTTATATATTTGATTTGTAACTCCACATTTTTTACTTCCTACAGGATCTAAAAGGTAAATGCATAAAATCTAGTGATAAATCAGTAGTTTTCTACTCATAATGTATAAACATGTAAACTGTGACAAGAACTACATAAAGGTGGGGGGGTCAGAGGGATATAGGCAGTTAAGTTTGTATCAAAACAAATGAAAGCATTATTGCTTTAAGATGTTAAATTTAAGCAAGTACAAAGAATGTATCAGAGAATAAGCAAGCTTATAGAGACAGAAATTAGAGTACAGTTTGCCAGGGGCAGGGGAGAGTGGCAATGGAGGGAGATTCAGGGCATGATGTGTGCAGGGTTTCTGTTTGTGGAGATGATAAAGTTTTTGTAATGGAAGGTGGTTAGGGTACTGCGATATTGTGAATGTGATTATGTCTGTTGAATTTTATGCTTGGGAGTAGTTGACATGGCAAAGTTTATATTGGGTATATGTTTCCATAATTTAAAAGAAAGAAAGAAAGAAAGAAAAAGCATTTAAAGAGACAACGATCAAATGCAATACATTATTCTTGATGGGATCTAGCAAAGAGGAGAAGAAACTCAAAGGAAAATTATTGGGACATATGAAATAATTGGAACATAGACTGTAAGCTTTATATCAATATTAAATATCTTGAACTTGATAACTGCACTTAAGGTGGTTATATAAGTGAATATCCTTGTTTTTAGGAAATGTACATGGTAGTGTTACATGCTCAAAGAGCATGAGTTATATAACCTGCACTCAAATGATCAGAAAATGGATTGATAGACAGCTAGACAGCTGGATAGATGGATAGATAGATAGATGGAATGATATAGTAAATGTGGCAAAATATTAAAAGTGGCAGGTCTAGGTATCTGAGGAGTAGGGGATATGTTGGAGTTAATTGTATGGGATTTGTATTATTTTTAACAGCTCTGTATGTTT
>PVKH010049747.1:0-10069 GCA_004027955.1 Chaetophractus vellerosus | reverse complement strand
TAGAGTTGGAAGACATTGGATTCCCTGCTTGCTTTTAGCTTTGGAGTTCTTTTTTTTTTTTTTTAAGATTTATTTATTTTATTACATTTTTCCCTCCCCCCCGCTGTGGCGACGCGCCGAGACTGGTCACTGCACAGGCGCGGCTTTCCCCGCTTGTGGGTGGCTTCTGCTTCCATTCACGGCCGGCTTTCAGTTCACGGGTAGCTGGCTGTGCTCCATTCGCGGGCGACCTGCCCTGCCCGTGGCGGCTTTTGCCCTGTCCGTGGCAGCTTTTTGCCCTGCCCACGGTGGCTCTGGCCTGCCCATGGTGGCTTGCCATTCTCAAGGCGGTCTGCCCGCTAGGAGAGGTCCCCAGGAACTGAACCCGGGGACTCCCATGTGGTATGCTGGCGCCCTATCCACTGGGCTATCCAGCTGGCCCCAGCTTTGGAGTTCTTTAATCTCTCTGAGGTTCCAACTCCTAATCTATTCATTGGAGGAGAAAGTATCTTCAAGGCACCTGCCCACCTCTGAGCTATGGCTGGGGTCTTTAACAGAGGTAGTGTGTGTAAAAGTATATTGTAAAGCGCATAAAGTTAAATTATTAGAAGGAAACTGGGGCCAATATCTTCACCTTTTTCCTTCCCAAGGTCCTGTTGTTGGGTTTTTGTTTGTTCATTTTGCTTTGATGAATGGTTAAGTTCTGGTGATTGCCATCTTCGAGGTGTGACGATGAAGAGGTGAAAGATAATTGCCAAAAAATGTAAATTGCATGCCGTATTCACAGCACCACCTTCTTCTCCTCAACTGCAATACACATAGCACACAATTCAGGGTTTGTTGTCACAAAGTGACTACTACATGGAAGAATACATGTTCCTTATGGAATTATTTGTTGTATTCAATTTACTGCAATAGTTCCCAGAGGCACATTGCTATGTGACACCTGTAAGACATATGCTTTTTTTGGTAATGCTATGTGATATAGGGAGGCTTTAACCTATAAATCACTACCTCTTAATTACCTATATTTGAATTGTTCACTTAGTGGATTTTTTTTCTCACAAACTAAGTCCCAAGCTGGCTTTCTTTTGCCGTCCCTTTACAATGTGGGGCTGCTTCTCTCTACATATATATATTCTCAGGTATGTATTTTGGAAATGAAAACCTATTCATTATAATCCTAAGCAAAACTAAGTTATAACAGTTAATCTGCTGCCAAAAACTAGTCAGGACACCTTCCAAATGCAAATATTAATATTTGAAGTCATCTAATACTATCAACTATGTCTTTACTCCTCTCCAGGAAAATAACCTTTCTTATTCTTTTGGTTCTGATATATTTTCCTTTAGTTTGCCTTCTTTTCTGCTGTTTGGAATCTACACTGAATTTGTTCAGATTAGTGCAGCGATGATGTCAAATTTAAAGTATATTTTCAAAAAGTCTCCTAAAGAACTTGTTAAATAAAGTAGAACTTCTCAGATCCTTTGGCCAGAGCTGCTAAATCAGTAAACACACATTTTAAGGAATGTTGAAGGTGTGCTGTAGGCACATTTGGAAAACACAGGTCTCAAACAGATCCAGATGGACCCATAGTTAAACAAGTCCCTAATTCTGATCATTCATTGAGCTGATGTTCTTATCCCTGGTGACTCTTCAGAGAGTCTCTGGTTTCTGGACCTTGACAGTAAGACACTTTCGTCTTAATGCCCTCAAGCAATTCAAATGCACTTTGTTTTGGACCTTATTTTAGTCCTGGATATTGCAAGGCTACCAAGTTGCCCAAATTAAGATAGACACACAAAGAACATTTCTAGAGGTAACCTACTTATAGTTAGTGAGGTATTTTTGAAAACCTATTTACCTATTTCAGTTTCTTTTTTTTTAAAGTGTGTTGCTTATAAAACTCAGCTGGAGCAATTAACTCCTCTAAGTATTCAGATTTTCATGCCAATTAGGATAATTACCAGTACAATTTAAACAGATTCCTTACTTATAGCTACAAATATCTTTCTCAGAGAAAACAAATCCCAGAGCTTTTAACAGAAGAATTTTCTGTAAAATGGGTGGTGAGCACCAATTTCCATGTCTCACATGAGTGGAAAAACAGATTTCTTCCATATAGAAGAAATGAAACGTTTTTGTAAATTGTACTATTAACTATAGTCTATTGTTTACAATAGGGGCCACTATACAACATATAATGAACATTTCTGTAATTGTACTATTAACTATAGTCTGTTGTTTACAATAGCATTCACTACATTGTGAAGGCCTATGTTTTCTTTTCCTTTTTATTCTAGTAACTGAAAATTTTCCCTTTAACCACTTTCACATAAATAATTCAGTACTTCTCTTATTTAAAACATTAAATAAAAAATAAGGACGAAGCAATCTCAGGTTTTGTTGTTGACGTTCAGCCTGAAGTGCCTCACTTTTATTCCTAGTTAAGGAACACATGTCCAAAAAGCAAGCAGGGGACACTTTTGCTGTTTTGTGACTTAGCTAGCTAACTCTCTTGCTTCTATTGGATCATGATGTAAAGCAGAGTGCTCACTTATTCATGTCTGACACCAATTCACGTGGGGAGAGGGTGGACCTTAAACTCTTCAAGGAGGAGTTCAGGGGTGTTAAGTTCAGCCAAAGTCCAGAATCCCCCTGAGCAAAGGCCAAGTGATCTATGTTTTGAGATATGCCAACTGCACAGGGAGGGAGTGATGCATAATTTATCAACAACCTTTTTTTTTGAAAGCCAAAAATACATCTTGCCATGAACTTTCCCCTTTCATTTAGAAATCTTATGCCATAAGCAATTTAACCATACAGTTCAACGTTGTCAAATGTCATCTTGGAGGGAGTTACTTGAAAAATAGTATTCAATTTAATTAGCCCTTTGGAGGGACCATGGAGTGCATAAAAAGCAAACAGGTGTGCACAACACAGAAAAGACACTGCCCTCTGAACAAATGTCAAGTCAAGAGAGACTTAACAACTCAAAGCATGTCACGGTTAATAATTGAAATCAACATAAAAAAAAAACATGCACTTCAATAAGCTGGTATAGAATGGTAAAAGCTAGAAGTAATCTTAGGAATCAACACTCATCATTCCTGCTTTGTAGAGGTATAAACGATTGCCTAAACCCATGAAATTATCACAAAACAGATCTGTTGAAAAGTGAGAATAGAACACAAGCATTCCAAATTCTGCACAGATTCCATCTCTTCTCACTGCTCCTTAGCAAAAGGAACCTTCTGTTAAACAGTTAGATAACCCCTCTTTACTTTTACAGTCTTACATACTTCTCTGCCTAGTGAGATATAGTAGATAATGGAAAAATTTCAGACTGGAGCAAAACAGGGTTGGGTTAGATTGCAGGTGTTTAGATCCTTGCAAATTGAAATTGCATACACATTACAGAAATGGGATAAAGCACGAGTCTTGGACTCCAACATGTAAAGAGTCCGAGCATGTACTGTAACTAAAAAAGGCTTGCCCAGTGGGGACTGTGGTAAGCTGTAGCACACAGGAGTTTCCAGCAGTTGTTTGCCACAAGGCCATGTGGACCCAGGGCTGCCATCTCTTCCTAGTTTTCAGGAAAGCCAAATATCCAGAAGTTTTGTGAAGTCTTCTAATTTTTAAATGGTAGCAGCTAATTCAAAATTTTAAAACATTGTGTGAGCCAAATAAAACATATCTGCAGGTTGCATTTAGGCTATGGGCTGCGAGTTCACAATCTCTAAGTGGACCGTGTCCAGCAAAATAAGAGTTTATATTTTTAAGGAGGAAAAACCTTTACTTCTTTCTAACATAAAGGGCATTGTCTCAGTTTGCCTTAGGAAATCTGAAGTAGTTATTATGTAAGGTGTGGACTCATTTGTGAATAGGATCTTTGAAGATCATATTGAGATAAGGACAGATTGAATAGAGGTGGGCCTTAGTCCATATGACTGGAGTCCTTATAAGGCAGAGGAAATTTAGATAGTTGGAAGAGGCCAAATGTCAGAAAAAGCCACAAGAGGACACCAAGGAGACAGATTGCCATGTGACAGAGTCAGAAATGCAAGCCAAGGAGCCCCAAAGATTATGGCAAGCGAGCACCAGAAAGGCACTGAAAGACTAGGCCAGGAAACTTGTCTTGAGCTTGCAATCCCAGAATTTGTCTTAAAGGAAGAGAAACACTGTGTAGAAAGTTAAAAAAAGTGTAAGAAATAAGTCTAGGTAGCCCAAGGCAAAGGATTACCTGCACTAAGCCATACAAGAGAGCACACAGATAGGAGGGAACCTCTGTTTCAAAGGGAGTAGAGGGGGCATTGGAATTTCAGTAAGCAGGGGAACTCCTAAGGTCACAAGCACGAAGAGGCCCAAGACAAGAAGCAGACACCTATAGGCTCAATTAAGACAGGGAGGACCCTACACTTTGCATTTGCCTTGGGTTGATCTTCTTAATAGGAGGGCTAAGCTCTGAAGGAGACCACCAGCCAAATCAGGAAATTTCCAAAGACTGTGAAAGGTGTTTTTATGTTTTGTTGTGTTGTGTTTTGCTTTGATCTCCTTGACTCAAGGAAATCTGTCCTATCATGAGGTGGACAAACTTAAAACAGATAGCTCAGGGACTAAATCCCAGAGTTAACACTTTAAAATAAAATGTACAGTGTGCAACAATACAAGGAAACACAGAAAAACAAGAATGAGAGTTCATCCAAAGGAATAAGATAAAAATTCCAAAACGACCAATGAAGAGTGACAGTCTATGGACATGCCTGGCAAAGGCTTTAAGAAAATGATCCTCAGTATGCTCAAGGACATGAAGGAAAACACAGAAAGAACTAAAGGGTATGAAGAAAACAATGAATCAACAATATGAGAATCTCAAAGTGATAGAAATTTTAAAAAGGAATGAAAGAGAAATACTGGCATGGAAGACAACAATAACTGAAATAAGAAATTCCTTAGAGGGTTTCAGCAGCAGATTGGAGCTGGCTGAAGGAAAAGAAAACCCAGTGAACTTGAAGATAAGAATTGAAATGATTCAGGTTGAGGGGCAGAAATAAAGTTTTTAAAAAAGTGAACAGAGACTAACAGACTTGTGGTACACCATCAAGCATACCAAAATGCACATTATGGACGCCCCAGGAAGACAAAAGAGGATGAGGCAGAAGGAATATTCAAAGAAATAGCAGCAAACTTCCCAAATTTAACAACAACAACAAAAATGAATATGCAAATTCAAGGGCACAATTAACCCCAAATAGGATAAACTCAGAGAACCGTGTCCACATACATATTAATCAAACTGTCCAAAGCTAAGGACAAGAAGAGATCCCTGAAAACTGCAAAAGACAAGTAACAAGTTACTTATGGAGAGCATTCCAATAAAGTAAGAGGCAATTTATCAGAAACAATGGAGGCAGGAAGGCAGTGAAATAAAATATTTAAAGTGTTAAAGAAAAACAATTATCAACCAAGAATTTTATATCTGGTGAAATTTTCTTTAAAATTGAGAGAGAATAAGACATTTAAGACAGATTAAAGCTGGCTTACAAACAACATTAAAGGGAGTTCTAAAGACTGAAAGGAAAGGGGAGTAGACAATGGTTCAAAGTGGCATAAAGAAATAAGGATTGATGGTAAAGGTAACCATATTAATAATTATAAATGCCAGAATTATTGTATTTTTGTAATAATATAATATGTATGTATGTAATTCGAAGTTGGTGTCAAATCAAATGTGATTGTTATAAATGGAGGATGTTATGTTTTAACCCCACAGTAACAAAGAAAATATATACAGAAAGAAGTGAGAAGGAACTCAAAGTGGTACAACATAAAAAACCAAGTATATATGAAAATAGGCATTAATAGAGGAGTTGAGGGTCAAGAAGATATGACTTAAAAAGAAAAAATAGCACAATGGTAGAAGAAAGTCCTGACTTATCAATTGTTAATTTAAATGTAAGTGGATTAAACTCCCCAGCCAAAAGGAAGAGATTGGCAGAATGGATAGAAGAGCCTGAGCCAACCATATGCTTTTTACAAGAGACTCACCTTAAATTCAAAGACTTAAGTAAGTTGAAAGTGAAAGGATGGAAAAAAATGTACCATGCAAATACCAACCAAAAGAGCTGGGGTAGCTATACTAATATCAGTTAAAATAGACTGAAGTTAAGCATCGTTTGAGGGGCAAAGAAGGTCACCATGTACTGCTAGAGGGGTCAGATCAAGAAGAGAGAAATACATATGTACCAAACAGCAGAGTCCCAACATTTTAAAGCAAATACTGACAGATTAGAAAGGAGCAATAGATGGTTCTACATTAATAGCAGGAAACTTCAATACTTCACTTTCAACAATATAGACAGAAGGTAAAGAAATAGAAGACTTGAATGGTACTCTAAACCTGCAAGACCTAATGGAAATATATAGAATATTTCACCCAACTGCAGCAGCACACACATTCTTCTGTAATGTGGTTGGATCATTCTCTAGGATATACCATATGCTATGTCAAAAAATCTCAAAATAAAGAATGCTAAAATGTATCTTCTCCAACCACAATGTAATGAAGCTAGAAATAAAAGGAGAACTGGAAAATTCACTAATATATGGAAGTTAAACAACATGCTCTTAACAACCAAAGGGTCAAAGTAGAACTCACAAGGAAAGTTAGGAAATATCTTGAGGTGAATGAAAATAAAATATACTAAACTTATGGGATACAGCAAAGAGGGATGTTGAGAAGAAATGTATAACTCTTTATACTTACACTAAAAAAAGAAAGATCTCAAATCAGACAACCTCAAAACTGGAAGAACTAGAAAAAGAGCAAACTAAACCCAAAGAAAGTAGATGAAAGGAAATAAAGATTAGAGCAGAGATAAATGAAATAGAGAATTAAAAAAAAAATACATAGCATCAACAAAACCAAAAGTTGGTTCCATAGCTAGCCTGACAAAGAGGACAAAACTAAAATCATAAATGAAAGGGGGGACACTACTACTGACCCTACAAAAATAATGGATAAGACAATGCCTACAAATTAGATAACCTAGATGAAATGGACAAATTACTAGAAACATGCAAACCACCTGCACTGACTCGAGAGAAAAAGGTGTCAACAAACCGGTAACTAGTAAAGAAATTGATTCAGTTATCAAAAACCTTCCAAATAGGTTCATGACCAGATGTCTTCAGATGAATTTTACTAAATATTACAGGAAGAATTAAACACAAATCTTGCTCAAACTTTTCCAAAAATTGGAAGAGGAAGGAACACTCCCTAATTCTGAGGCCAACATCACCTTAATTCCAAAGCCAGATAAAGGTGCCACAGGAAAAGAAAATTACAGAAAAATATCACTTATGAATATAAATGCCAACATCCTCAAGAAAGCACTTGCAAACCAAATCCAATATCACATTAAAAAATTATACACGATGATCAAGTAGAATTTGTATCAGATATGCAAGGGTTATTCAACACAAGAAAGTCAATTAATGTAATACACTGCATTAAAATTGATACTGAAAGGCCATTTGACAAAATCCAGCACCCCTTTTTGATAAAAGCACTTAGAAACCTAGGAAGAAGGAAATTTCCTCAACATGATAAAGGAGAAAAACCCACTGCTAACATCATACTCAATGGTATAAAACTGAAAGCTTTCTAAAATCAGGAACAAGACAAGATGTAAAAATCCTCAACAAAATACTTGCAAACAGAATCCAAAAGCACATTAACAGAATTATACACCACGATCAAATGAGTTTTATTCCAGGTATGCAAGGGTGGTTCAACACAAGAAAATCAATTAGTGTAATGAATCACATTGATAAATTGAAGAAGAAAAACCACATGAGCCTCTCCAATGATGCAGAAAAGGCATTTCACAAAATACAGCACCCTTTCTTGATAAAAAACACGGCAAAAGATAAGAATAGAAGGATGCTGTCTCAATATGGGAAAGTGCATATATGAAAAACTTACAGCTAGCACAGTACTCAATGGAGAACGATTGAAAGTTTTCCTGCTGAGATCAGGAACAAGACAAGGATGCCCACTATCACCATTGAGATTCAATATTGTGCTATAGACTCTAGCTAGAGCAATTAGACTAGATAAAGAAATAAAAGGCACTCAAATAGGAAAGGAAGAAGTAAAACTTTCACTTTTTGCTGATGATATGATTCTATATCTAGAATCTCCTGAAAAATCCACAAAGCTACTAGAATAGACAAGTTCAGCAAAGTGGCAGGATACAAGATTAATACATAAAAATCAATACTGTTTCTATACATGACTGATGTGCAATCTGAGTAGGAAATCAGAAAAAAATTCTACTTATAATAGCAACTAAAACAATCAAATATTTAGGAATATACTTAACCAAAGACAAATAAAGCCTGTATTCAGAAAACTACAAAACATTGCTAAAAGAAACTGAAGAAGAGCTAAATAAGCGGAAGTATATTCCATGTTCACGGATTAGAAGGCTAAATATCATTAAGATGCCAATTCTATCCAAACTGATTTACAGATTCAACACAATCCCAATAAAAATCCCAACAGTCTTTTTTTTGAAGAAGTGTGTATTAGTCAGCCAAAGAGGTGCCTTTGCAAAATATACCAATAATTGGTTGGTCTTTATAAAGGGTATTTATTTGGGGTAGAAGCTTACAGTTACCAGGCCACAAAGCATAAGTTTCTTCCCTCACCAAAGTCCACGTGTTGGAGCAAGACAGCTGCTGGCATCTGCCAGGGCTCAGGCCTTTGGGTTCCTCTCTTACTGGGGCTGCGTTTCTCTCCAGGCTTAGCACTTCTTCCACAAGGTCAGCTGTAGACCATCAGGCGAACGGCCCTCTCCAACATCAGAACTGCATCTCAAAAATCTGCTTCTCAAGCCTGCTCCCTCTGTCATTGGCCTTGCCCTTTATACTTGAGTCCACACCCACCAAGGGGTGGGGCTCAACGCCCTGTTGATGCAGCCAAGTCAACGCTCTAGTCATAACCCAATCATTCTCAGATGAACAGATCAGTTTACAAGCATGATTCAATTTATATTTTTGGAATTCATAATTAGATAAAATTGTCAAACCATTACAAAGTGGAAAAACCAATTATCAAATTCATTTGAAAGGGTAAGGGGCCCTGAATAGTC
The DNA here is from genome assembly GCA_004027955.1 of Chaetophractus vellerosus. Classification (NCBI taxonomy): domain Eukaryota; kingdom Metazoa; phylum Chordata; class Mammalia; order Cingulata; family Chlamyphoridae; genus Chaetophractus; species Chaetophractus vellerosus. The sequence continues at coordinate 931 of PVKH010049747.1, read as the reverse complement.
AAAAAGATGTTAAAGAAGAATAAAGTTAGAGGACTCTCACTTCTGGACTTTAGAACATATTACCTAGTTATAGTGGTAAAAACAGCATGGTACTGGCATAAAAACAAACACAATGACCAATGGAACCAAATTGAATATTTGAATGTGGCTAAAAGGAAAATTTTAGGTTGTATATATGTTACTTGAATAAAAAGTTAAAGATAAACATAAGACTGTACAAAGAATGAACTCTAATGTGAATTACTGACTATAGTTAGTATAATATTTTTTCATTAATGGTAAATTACCACATTAGTACAAAATGCTAATAGGAAAAACTGAGTGTGTGAGGGAAAGTATATTGGAATTCTGTATTTTATGCATGATTTTTCTATAAACCTACAACTTCTCTAATAAAAGAAAAAGATTGAAAGATTTTCTAGAATTCGATAGAGCTATAGGCAAAATTGATCCAAATTGAAACAGAAATTTAAATAGACTAATAATTACTAAGGACATTGGCGTGGTATTCAAAAATCTCCTAATCAGGACATACTAACTTTAGAATTTTATCAAACTGCCAAGAAATAGTTAATCATTTTTCTTGAAGAAAAATCACACTTGTATCATAAATCCAAGTATAATCTTGATATAATAGTGAGAAAAGAACAGTAGACAAAAATTATAACATAGGTGTAAAACATCTTAAAGTGTCCTAAAATTGAATCTAAAAATATTTTTCATAAGAATGCATCATGACCACATGGAATTGTTTTTAACATAATTTATTACATCCACTGATTAAAGGAGAAAAACATATATGGATCATCTCAATAGCAACATTTCCTTGAATTACATCCCCATGATTAAAACTTAATCACATGGCCACACCTATCTACAAGAAAGCCTGGGAAAAGCAAGCTTTATCTTATATCACCATCTCCCAGCTAAA
>PVKH010049746.1:0-10068 GCA_004027955.1 Chaetophractus vellerosus | reverse complement strand
TTCTCAATCTCCCCATTAGAAGTCCCCTTCAAATTAAATGGATGATATGGTTGAACCATCTTTTTACTTCCTGTCATCAGAAGCCTAGGCAGGCTGTGGCCCAACTGGCAGGGATCCCTGATCTTGATAGGGCAGGGACAACAGAGTCCAACAACTCATTAAATATTTACACACACATTTTGAAAAATTCTAACTAGATTAATTGATGCAATTCAATAAAAATGAAGCAACACATCAGATATATAGACTTGTGTTGATAATATCGCCACAATCTTTACTATTATATTGTACATTATATATGCATGAATTAAAAATGGCATTTAGTAAACAAAAATGAAAAGCAAATGTTTACCAAAAATATTCTTCAGTTTGACTTGAGAACTGTAAACTTTTCAATATAAAAGATGCTAACCAGCAGATAAGGTCATTTTCTGAGCCAAACATACATTATTCAGGAGGGAAGTATTAGCAGACCATGGTGACCTCAAGAAAGTTGGAAGGTGCAGCGTTGCATACTGCATTCAAAACATAGAGGCAGTGACTAAGTAACCCTGCTGCTCAATTCTAGAGTGGTGTATTTCCTTAACCTTTGTTGCCCTGCTCAATATTAAGGGTTCCATTCTCTGGCAATCTTATTTCCCACAGCTTCTATTGCTCACAATCTCTTCAGATAACAAGATATAAAAGATTGTAATAACAGAGAAGGGCAATTGTGAGACTGAATCCCAGCAGTCTCACAATTTGGGGACGCAACATGGTGTCACAGGAAAAACACAAGATTTTGAGAGGGACAGAACTGGGTTTCATGCCAGCTCTGCCATTTAATGCAGTGTGATCTTGGCAGGTCACTTGACCTCATTAAGCCTCACCTTTAAAGTGACCAATAATGCCATCACGGCTTTGCTGGGAAAGTTCAATGTGCCAGATTACGTGGAGTAAGTAGTATAGCACTTCACCATGCTAGATATTCGGTAATGTTGATCCCTGCCTTTTCAATGGAAATACACATATGTGTACCATAAGTATGAAGTGTCTTTTGAGAATACAACTAATGATCTCTAATCACCAAATTCGATTTCCTCTTTTTAGTTCTCATCTATTTCACCAAATCATGTTCACTGAACTCCATTTCTTTCTATACAATTGTTCCTTCCTTTATGTACATTCCCTTCTGTTCCTCATTCTACATCTCAGATAATCCTTTCTTTGTCTCCTTTGTTTGCTCTTCTTATGAAAAAAAAAAAAAAACCTTAAATACTAGATATGCTCATATTCCCGAGTACTCCATCCTTTGTTCTCCTTTTTTATGTTACTGAATGACTTTATTCATTGGGATTAACCTCCTCTTTTAAGTCAATAAATATCTCCATGTATTTTATTTGCAAATATCTAAATTGTCTTCACTTTAGTATAACAAACCAAACTCATTGTTTTTTCTACCAAATCTAAACCTTTAAAACAGTCATCCAAAATAAAACCACAGATATTTGATTCCTTCTCCCTCAATATCCAATCCATGACCAAGTTCTATTGATCATCTGAATATCTCTCAAATTGGTTCACTTCTCTATTCCCACTGACACCACTCTAGTTTAGCCCTCATCACTCATCAATTCTATTAAAATAGTATCTTAATTCATCCCCAAGCCTCTAATCCCTCTTCACGCACTATCCAGGATAGAAGCCACTAATTACATGTAGCTATTGAGCACTTAAAGGTTCATGATTAGTCTAAATACAATATGTTGTATAACATACAAACCACATGTTGAAGACTTAGGATAAAAAGAAAAATACAAAATAACACATTTCTAATTTTTATATTGGTAACTGAATAATAAAATTTGGGGTATATTGGGTTAAGTAAAACATTAAGTCTACCAGTTTCTTTTTACCTTTAAAAAATTGTTTAAAGTACATATTCAGCCCACATTCTATTTCTATTAGATAGCACAGTTCCAAGCCATTCCTCTATTTTCTTGCTGGGGCCATCTTTTAAAGACACAACTTGGATTGTTTCATTCCCTGTCTTAATCCTCCTGAATAGGTTCTCAATATCTTAAAGCAGGGTTGCCTCACTGTGTAATTCTACAGTACAATAAGAATGGTGCCATCTTCAGTTGTACAAATCTAGCGTTAAGACAAGATTAAATTCTTTACCATGGTGTAAGAGTCCTCTCAATCTTTTTTTTAAAGATTTATTTTTTATTTTCTGCTTTTTTACTTATTATTTTTAAGGATTGGTTTATATGGGTGTTGCTCATATTAGTATATCAAATTCTTCAAAGCAGGGGCTATGATTTATTTGATAAGCCCCCATTTTATTTCTCCATCATTTTATTCTGCAGGAATCCAATTCCTTTCCTTTAGCAAGAAGATAGAGACTTTGATGGGGCTGGAAAATGTACCAAGGATGTTGGTGTTTTTATAATTCTTTGAAAAGTGGAGAAATACAGTTAGTTTTCATTTAAGAATATAAATGATGGACTCTACCTTCCAGAAGATTATAATCTCATTAATAGAAAACGAGATATGCATTGGAAATATTATTTCACAAAGCATTATAAAATTATATTTAGTCATAACGGGTATAATGTTTTTAAACCACAGGTGTCCATGATATCCTAAACTAGATGTTATGTTGCAGAGTCCCATATTCCCAGGAACAGTGAGAAATATTCAGTCAGAACCAGTAATCTTGTTTTTGACATGCTGAGACATATCGAAAGAGAGGAGGCATTAGTGAACAAAAGTGGAACCCAAACTATCTTTAAAAGGTTTCCTATAGACTCAGAGTCCTCATGGTTTTACAAGGAAGCAGTTCTTTAACCATATTTGCCTTTCAGCTTCAGATAAAAAAGATGGAGACAAATGTTACCTTCAGCAGCATGGCTGACTGAGTAAGAATAGCTCAATCAGGATATGCAGCTGTCAGATACTTAAGGATAGATTATTTTCTTTCACATTCCCACAAGCTTTTAGGCTCATATCCTTCTGGTCTAGTGTCAATTTGTAAAGGGTTTATTGGATGGTGGGAAAGGCACTGATAGACAATCAAAATAGATTCTTGAACTGAGTATATATATTTTGGAACTATAACTGGTTTAAAGATACCTATTTATGTTTCTAATATGTGAAAATATAGTTGAACATAAGAAAGATCTGACTATTTTATCTGTGATTATAAAAATTGATAGTTTATATTTAGTGAATGCTTTTTACATGCCACACATTGTGCTAAGGATTTATGTATAGTATTTCACGTGATTATCCTCACAACTCCATAAAGTATACAGGTATCAATTAGGGATCTTGGGCACAAGCAATAAAAACTAACTGCCTAATTAAGCAAAAAAGATACTTAATAAAAAGCTTTTGGACCCTCTCAGGTTAAGCAGGAGCCTGGAGGACCACCAAGTTTGGAAACAGAAAAAAAAACAAGGATACTCAGGGCTGTGAGAAGCCAAAAAGTGAGAAATCTTTATATGATCATAATAGTCTGATAAAGACATCACTCTGTCACTACTACTGCTATAGAGAATGACCTCCAATAATCCATATGTCGCTCCCTCAAGCCTAAAAGACTCAGAATAGGATATCAGATTGGCCAATCACAGGCCAAGCACTCTGTTCATGGCAGCACTGGAGTAATTGAGGAAGGGTCTTCTCCCTTTCATATTCTCTTGTGGGAGATGCATATAGGAAGTACCTTTCCACCAGAAGGATAAGGAGTGCTTTTACTGAAGAGAAATCAAGGTGCTATTACTAAATGGACATAGGTGCTAAGAAACCAAAAATTACAAACATGAACTACAACCTTAACTCTTTTGCTCACCAGCATCTTCACTTATATCTCATATTTCCAAATATACTCCCACCAGACAAAATGAAATTATCTCCAGCAAAATTAAAAATAAACTCCTCCTCCTCCTCCAAGGATTGGCTTTGATTTCACAGTTTCTTAGTGCTGTCATAAAAAAACAAATAGAGATTCTTTAAGCTTAGTTAGTAAAAGTATCTGATCTTCAGTCTGTATGTACTGTACAAATTTAGGGTTTTGAGTTTATCATTGTCTTACTTTGGCTCATTCCATGCCATCAGAGGCTGCCAAATACCTTTCAGTTCCTGAATACTTCACAGCCCTCAAAACATTGTCAGTGGAAGCTATGTGCTACCAGAGAGATATACCTTCAAAAGACACTTGGTTATAGGTGATCATAAGTGATAACATGTTTTTTTTTCCCCCACTGAGAACAGAAGCTGTCAGTTCCTCATCTTAAAATACAAATGGTATTTTCACCACCTTATGCTTCACCTTGACTGAATTAAGAAATAAACTATGCAAATTTGTCCAAGAGTCTTTGACCCAATATATATGCTCTGGTAACAATTTATTTCTCAGTGGGCTTCTTGATTCCATAGAACAACAACAACAACAATAAAATCATGGGCAAGTTTAAGAAACAATATAGAAGATTTTTGGAAGGTTGTTAGAAGCCCACAAAATTAGTGGAAGTTGAAATATTTGACTTGTGAATGGACAAGAACTAAGATACCCCCATATTATTAAAAACCAGGGAAATCTATCCTTTCTTGATTAGAAGGTACTAACCATGCTGCATGGGATGTAGTTCTTCAGAAACCTCTACTGAAAGCCCTTTTGTGAGCATGGAACCTCTAGCTCCTCAACATCTCATAAGTACTGGAAACTCTGCTTTGTTCTTTAGCTTCTCAACATCTGCTTTCTACTTTGCTTCTTGGAGTATTGCCCATGTAAGAGTACTTATGGATTTGGCCTCAGAAGGAAATTGTAAGAAAAATGTTGGGTTTACTTACCTCCAATTCCTTCTTCTCTGGGTTAACCCTTTGAATCCTGAATACTTCACCCAATTATACTGTGGTAAGTTTATGGCTGCTTCCTTTAGCTTCTTTTGTCTGTACCAAATATAGGTAAATGCCCTATAGGGAAATTGGTGGCAAATATGAGTCTCACTTCAATGTGTTTATTCTGTGATTTTAGTCCCTTAATTCTGGCTGCCTTGTCTGCTATCTGATGTTTCAATCAGTTGCTTTTATATTTTGCCCAAATTTCAAGATGATGTTTTCAGGAGCATTAGTTTATTTGAAACTATTCCATTATAACTCTCTAATAGCTGGCTTTTGTTTTGATGGCTTTGCGATCTGAATCTCAATAATTCAGATTTCCTACCTGGGTTACCAGATAGAGGATGGAATCATTTACCAAGATAGCAGATACAGGAAGAAGAAAAATTCATAAGGGTTGCAAGAAGTGAGTGGTAAATAATAAGTATAGTTTAGGATATGATGAAATAATATTAGAAGGAGAAAAGAAGGATGAAATGTGCAATGCAACATAAATTTCATGGCTACTAAATGTTATTTTGTGACATTTATGGTTATGTCACTTGATTATAAACAAATTTGCCATGGTCACATAGCTGTAAGTTTTTTAAAAAAATAACTTATTGAACTATATCATTCATACATGAACAAACATAAACTGTAAGTGTTCAGTAAACATCGTGAACTTATAAAACAAACACGCATAACATCATACAGGGCTCCCACACATCACCACCCCTCCCGCAAACACCCCACATTGTTGTGAAACACCTGCTAACAAATCATGAAAGGGCATCATCAAAGCATTACTACCAACTATAGTCCATATATTCCTCCCCATACATTTTGTTAAGGATTTATTTATTTATTTATTTATTTATTTATTTATTTACCTTTATCCAATTCCCTGCCCCCCCTCCATTTTTGCTGTTTCTGTGTCCGTTTCCTGCCCTCTCTTCTCATCCTTCTCCTGTCTTCACTGGGATTCGATCCTCGGAAACTCCAATGTGGGAGAGAGGCATCCTACTACCACCTGTGCCACCTTAGTTCCTGGTTTTTCAGTGTGTCTCATCTTGGCTCTCCCTTGTGTCAGTTTCCTGTTACATCATTATCTTGCTGTGTGGCTCGTGGGGCCTGGCAGTGCACTGCGCAGGGGGCCTGGCGGCTCACCTGCTCGCGGGGCCTATAGCTGTAAGTTTGATCTCTGTCTCTTGTAGCAAGGTAAGTCATGTGTATGCACACATGCACACACACACAGGGCACTCATACACAAATGACTGGAGCAAATATAGCAATATAATTTCTTTATGTTGATGCTTCCAATGAGGCCATGACAAAATTAGGGTTTTTCACCACAAATCACTTCATTTCAAACATTTCTCAGACTGCTAGTCAAGAATTCTAAATAGTTGCCTGAAATACTCTACTCAACCAAACTTATGAAGTCAAAGAATTTACACATAATTCTGTCTAGAGTAAAATGGTAAATTCATAGTTGTAGCATGCATTGGTTCAAAGCATTGGACCATGTTCAATTCTAAGAGAATATGATAGAAATGGCATTTCTGATGCTTTATCAAATTTTCATATTCAGCATTCTAAGTTTTGCCCAAAAGGTTTGACAGAACAGAAATTCTAGAGCTCACAGAGCTTGGAAACAAAGACTTTTGAGCTTCTTTTCCAATGGCTGATCCATAATCTTGACTTTCTTTTGTTCATTAGATAAGAAAAATTTTAAAATGCATTGATATGTTCAAAACTCAGTCTGCATTCTCAGGTTAACTGTTGTCTTCCAACCTAAGTACTATTTTTTGAACAGAACTTTAATAAAAGAGCAAGTCTGGAAAGATTTTATATATTAAATTTTTCAGGTACTGAACAGAGTTCACAAAGGTCTAGTGGGGGAAATACTTTTCAAACAGATATCTGTTCCAAAGGTCATAAGGTATACTCGGAGCCTTTAAACTAATTAGATTGAAAGGCTGAATTCAGCAAATGCAGTTTACTTACTACAAACCACATTTGACCTCCCCCAAGTTTGTCAATGATTTCCATTACTTGTGACATTAGTAAGATGCCTCCATAATTTTTCTTCAATATAAGAAGACAAATCTTCCTCCTCAGATATGGCCCATTGCCCATCTTCTTATAGTCATTAGCAAATGCACAAAATTCCTAAGTGCTTTACCGTAGTATGTACTTACCTTTAAACCTGCCTTTATAAATGGGAATATTTTCATTTACTTACTATCTAGTGAGTACACTTTCTGGCATTGGTGACCAGTGACATGATTGTGAAATTCACAAGCAAAGGGAATAATTTTGTAATTTAGCTCACCTTATAATTTTAAACAAATTCATGTAGTGGATATCCTATATGGAACAAAGAAGTTTAGTTAATCTGATTGTTAACCATCAGAACTAATTATTTAATCAGCATTATACAGACCTCATTTATCTTGAATATGTGACTAGAAACAGTTTTAAAAATATAAGGAAGTAAAATTAAGGAAGGTGAGTAGGGAGGGGGTGAAGCACTTGGTGATTTCTGTTCATTTCAATGTGATTCAGTTAAGCTCATTATTTCAGTTCAAATTCCAGCACATTACACAAGTCATAGAAAGGTGTATTATGTATTTGGAGAATAGAAACTAATCAAGTTGGCTGCCTGGCTCATAGAGATTCCCTCTTCTCTAAAAATGGGCAGGTAATTCAAGTGTGTCTACACCCCTACCCTAGTGTCCATAGATACTTGCCTGACCCAGGCCAAGTTGATGCAATAGTCCTCTGGAAATTTAAGCTTTAATGGATACTCAATTTGGCCTGAAGTCACTGGAGCTGAGCCACCTGCACCCAAGGAAGAGAAAGAAGCCCCTGAAATCCTGCAATAGTTCTAAAAGAACCCCAAATCTCAGTTGTCAGTTCTTCCCTCGATTCTATTAGCTACTCCAATATATTTCTAACGAATTATTTTCTTTTTCAAAAGCCTCATATTCCACAAGTAGGAATATAACTAAAATGTTATGTGACTGGTACAAATATAGCATGATGCTGTATCTTTTGCCCTCTCTTGTCAATACATCTATCATCCATAGAGAGGCAGTATAGTGATGAAGGGTAGAGATTTCTGTGATCCAATCCAGCCCCCAAAATTTACCTAGCTATGTGAACTTGGACAAGGCACAATCTTCTTAATCTCAGTTTTCTCATCTGTAAAATAGCAAAATAATACTATAACTTATACAGTAGTAGGAATCAAATAAGCTACTATAACTAAAGTGTTAGAAAACACTATATAAGTGTATCTATTGGTCCCATAGGTAACTGTATTACTGAGATAAAAAGAGGAATCAGAGCTGGGGGCAAATCCAAAAGCAAAAGTTAACAGAAGCAGACTAATGTTAGGGTTCTGGGATAGACCAAAGGTTAATTTATTGGAATTTCCACAGACAATTGCATTTAGTGGCAGAGCCTCTTTCAAAAGATCATGTAATTGTTTTCAAAGGTAGCCCCCGGATTTGAAAAAAAAAAAAGGCCTTCAGAGTCTGAAATTTTATGCATCTCTCTTGCAGGGACATTAAAAGAGACCAAATCTTGTCTTTATACTGAGTGGGAATTAATCCTGAGAATTACAGAAGATCTTAATCAGGTACTATCATGCCTGCCCTAGCTATTTAAGTACCTTCATTTTCTTAAAAAAATAAAGTAGAGATAGATATGCTTAAAAGCATGCAAACTTTAGGATTGTGGCATGATGAAATTATGTCAAATCACAAAAAGAATTCCTTAACTAAGATATTAATAAAGGGAAAAATGGCCCATGGTTCAGGAAACATAAGACTGTAGTTTGATGCCTAGTAATATGAGTGATTAATGGAAATAAGTTATTTTAAAACTTCTCAAAATTCTGGTTTAATTAAACAAAGACTCATAAAATATTTCTTATTTCTTTTTATGCTGCATAGTTAAATCTTTGGATAAAACACCACTTGAGCATTATTAACAAAACATTTTATAATTTAATGCATCACAATAATGGTATGTTGGATATGTTGGATAGCTTTATAAAATTAGTATAAATTAATCTTTTAAAATAGTCAGAATGTATGTAAAAGTATGACCTCTATTTTCATCTAACTTACAATTTATTGGAAAGACAAATGTGCACAAACAATTACAATATGCTGTAATGACCATTATAATAAGTAGAAGATGAAGTGGCAACAGGAAGCTAAGAGTCCCTAAGTCCCCCTGTGAGAGTCAGGGAAGACTAGAGAAAAAGTGACACTGGAGCCAGTGTTAAGAAGCACTATGTGCAAAGACGTGAAGGCAAAAGGAAACCTTTCATCTTTAAGGAACTCAAATTGATAGGATATTTCTGAACCTTAAAACATCAGAGGAGGTGCCTAAAAAAAAACCTGGAGTGTAGACAGGGACAAAATAATGAAAGAACTATGCTATGCCTATGAGTCAATATTTTTATCTAAAAATGATGGAAGAGCCGTTGAAGAATATTTGAAGCAGTTTCATTATGACTTGGAAAGTATGAGATCTTTATTCATAGGACTCAAGCTATAAGTCATTAGTACTCCACAGGCATTCAATGAATGAGTAAACTTAAATAAATTGCAGTACAAACACTAACTTTTAAAAATCTTGACATTTGAATCATATTAAATGACCCCCAAACTGCCCAGTTCAATATTTAAAATGTGATTTCAGATTTAGGAAGTATTCCTGGAGGAAATGATGATTGAGCAATATTTTTTAAAGTGGGAGAAGGTATATTATTTGGAAGAAAGAAAGAGGAGGGTAGAATACCAAGAAAGGAGGAGAGAGCTATAGGAGCAGGTGTAGGTGGGAAGTGGACAGGAGCAGGTTTGCAGGGCTGCAGAGAAGCCATGCTTGAGGGCCTGCGAAATGACGATAGAGGTTAAGCATGGGGGGAGGGAGGTAGCTAATTGGTAGAGACCCTTGAAACCCATGATTAGGAATTTTAATTTAATTCAAGAGATAATCGGAGTTATGGGCTTCTAAGAAGGGGAGTTAGATGATCAAAATGATGCTTGAGGACAATGGTTTCTGTTGCTCTGAGCAGGGTGGATCAGGCAGGGAGGCCGATCAGAGGCTGTTTCAGGAATCCAGGGGTGAGAAAGACGTGGCCCAGAGCAGACGCTGATGATGGGATGGAAGGAGCAAAGCTGG
>PVKH010049745.1:0-10068 GCA_004027955.1 Chaetophractus vellerosus | reverse complement strand
TCAGACTGAGATTTCTAGGAGATGACAATCGGCACTGTTTGGAAAACATGATACCTGCCCACTTTGAATTTGGGATGGGGGTGGCTAATTTTCAAAAGGAAGATGTTTTAATTTCCTTTGCTTCTTAAGCAAATACCATGCAATGGGGGAAGAGCTATGGACTAGAGTGGACTTGTTGGTGTCCTGTTATAGACTTGTTGTGATTCATGCAATGGAAGAAATTATAAAATCATGTGGAGCCAGGGGCCACTGGACACTTTGGGGGCAGGGAGAGGGAAGGGCAGTTGTAATATGGGGGCTTTTTTGGGACTTGGGAATTGTCGGGGGTGATGTTGCAATGGAGGATATAGGCCATTTTATATCATCATGTATCATGCAGAACTGTGTGGGAGAGAGGGTGGTCTACAGTCTGAACTGTGGTCCATGCTTGGTGGCAAAGCCCCAAAATGTGTATATCTATCACAGGCGTTGTGCCACACTGATGAAGGATATATATGTGGGAGGTTGTGGGAGGTGTGGGAGGTGGGGCATATGGGTACCCCTAAACTTTCTGTATAACATTTATGTTATCAATGTATCCTAAAAATTGTTTTAAAAATAAAATAAAATAAAATAAAAACAATGGGACTTAATTAGCTCATGGTTTTGAGGTTAAAAAAAAAAAGTCCAAATTAAGGTGTCATCAAGGCACTGCTTTCTTCCAAAGACTGGCATTCTGGGGCCTGGCTGCCAGTGACCCTTGGTCCTGGGCTCCTCTGTCACATGGCAATGCTCATGGCAGATTCTCTTGGCCTCTCCCTTCTCTTCCAGGTTCCATTTACCTTTAGCTTCTTGCTTCCTATGGCTTTTTATCTCTGTCTGAATTTCATGCTGCTTATAAAGGACTCCAGTAAGAGGATGAAGACCCATTCTGATTGAGCTGGGCCATACCTTAAGGGAAATAACATCTTGAAGAGATCTTATTTACAATGGACCCATATTCACAGGAATGGATTAAGTTTAAGAACATATGCTTCTGGGGTACATAGTTCCAAAGCAGCACAGAAGAGCAGGTTGTCATTAACAGACATAAGAAAAGCTTAAAAAGATCATCTGCAAAAAACCAACAGAGGTCCACGTTACTCACGTTACCATCACATGCTATACAAAGTCTGTACTTTCAAGTAAGCACTGTAATAGACACCATGATACAAGCATGGGAGGCTTCAGTTCAAGGAAACAGAAGAGTGGAGAACTATCATATCTGTATTTATGTAAAAGAATAAGCACTTATAATTTATATTTTTGTAATTTCATATTTTCATTCTTTATAATTTTGTGTTATTCATATCAAAATGTAGATTAAAATGAGGGTTACAAAAATGGCCACAAATTCTTTCTCTTGCTGAACCCATGTCATTGCAATTTGACATTACAGATCCTCTCATCAGAAGGTGGAATCTATTTTTCACATTAGACTGGGACATCAGGAAAGGTGACCCTTGCCCATTGGAGCTTGCCCATGTGAACAAGCACATGTGCCTAGCAAGTTGGAGAGTGATGGACCACATACAGAGGAGACAATCCATGCCAGCTAAGGCATCCCAGACCAACCACCTGTCAATCTGGGCTGACTGCAGACAGTTGAATAAGACTTTCAGAGACCAGAAGAACCAACCAGCAGAGCTACAAATCTATCAAATCACAAGCCAAATCAATGCTTGTTGCTTGAAAGCACTAAGATTTGTCTGTTTGTTGTTGTTGTTTAATCAGAGAAATTGTAGGTTTCCAGAAAAATCATATAAAAGTACAGAGTTCCTATATATACCCACTCAAACTTGCCATTTTCCCTATTGCTAACCCTTTGCATTAGTGTGATAATATTGTTACAATTGATGAAACTATATTATCATAATTATACTATTAACTACAGTCCACAATTTACATTAGGGCTCACTGTTTGTGTTGTACAGTTCCATGGGTTTTTTTAATGTTTATATTCTGGTAACATACATACAACCTAAAATTTCTCCTTTTAACCATATTCAAAGATATAATTCAGTGGTTTTAATTACATTCGGTGTTTTGCTACTCACCACATCCATCACCTAAAATTTTTTATATCACCCCAAAGAGAAACACTGTAACAAGCATTAACTCCCAGTTCCCTAGCTCTGTCTCATATTCTAGTTTATGGCTATGAATTTGCATACCCTAATTATTTCATAGAAGTGAGAAGATAAGAGTATTTTTTCCTTTGTGTCTGTCTTATTTCATTCCACATGATGTCTTCAAGGTCCATCCATATTATAGCATGTATCAGAACCTCATTCCTTTCTGTGGCTGAATAATATTCCATTGTACATATCTTTGTTTATCCATTCATCTGTTGATGGACACTTGGATTGTTTCTACTTTTCAGCAATTGTGAATAATGCTGCTATGAACATGAGTGTGCAAATATCTGTTCAAGCCCCTAATTTCTATTCTTTGGGGTATATGCTTAGAAATGGGACTGCAAGTTCATATAGTAATTCTATGCTTAACATTGTAAGGAGATGCCAAATTGTCTTCCACAGCGGCTGTACCATTTTACATTCCCACTAACAACGAATGAGTTTTCCTAATTCTCTTCATACTTGGTATTTTCTGTTATTTTCATAGTAGCCATTCTAGTAGGTCTGAAATGGTATTTCTTTGTGGTTTAGATTTGCATTTCCTAACGGCTAATGATGTTGAGCACATTTTCATGTGTGTATTGGCTATTTGTATATCTTCATTGGAGAAAGGTCTATCCAAGTCTTCTGCCCATTTTTATTTGGGTTGTTTGTCTTTTTGTTGTTGAGGTACAAGGTTTCTTTACACATGCTGGATATAAAACCCTTATCAGATGTATGTGTCCAAATATTTTCGGTAACCTGAATTTGTTTATCAGCTCTTGTAGCCTTACGGATTTTTCAGAATTCTCTCTATATAGGATCATGTTATCTGCAAATAGGGATAGTTGTACTTCTTCTTTTCAGTTTCGATGCCTTTCGTTTATTATTCTTGCCTAATTGTCCTAGTTACAACTTCCAGAACAATTTTGAATAGCAGTGGTGGCAGTGGATGTCCTGGTCTTGTTCCTGATGTCTGGGAGAAAGCGTTCAATCTTTCACGACTGAATATGAGGTTAGCTGTGGGCTTTCATAACCTTTATCACCTTGAGGATGTGTCCTTCTATTCCTAGTTTTCTAAGTGTTTTTATCAAGAAGGGGTGCTAGATTTGGGCAAATGCATTTTCTGCATCAATTGAGATGATCATATCATTTTTTTCCTTCATTCTATTAATGTGGTATGTGACATTAATTGATTTTCTTATGTTGAACCACATTTGCATATCTGGGATAAATCCCACTTGATCATGGTATAAGATCCTTTTAATACGCTGTTGGATTCTGTTGGTAATTATTTTGTTGAGGGCTTTTGTATCTATATTAATAAGGGATATTGGTCTTTTCTTGTGGTATCTTTATATGACTTTGGTATTAGGGTGATGTTGGCCTTATAAGAAGGAATTAGTAAGAGTTTGAGCAGGACTGGTGTTAATTCTTCTTTGAATGTTTGATAAAATTCACCAATGAAGCCTTCTGGTTCTGGGCTTTCCTTTGTTGAGAGATTTTTTTGTTGCTTTTAACAGTTTTTAAATATTTGAAAAGTGAGGAAGTTGAAATAGATTTGTTCTACATGGCCTAAATGAGCAGGATTAAGATCAATCAATTAATTAATATAGCAGCCATTGTTTTCTGGCAATGGAAAGTGTAAAGGACCTAAATGCCATTCATTTAATTTATAATTTTTTTTACAAAGTTAGATGGTCACATTTATGTAAAATTTTACCCATTTATAAAAACTTTAATATTATATCATAAACCTTTTAAAATGCTATTTTAAAAAATCTTCAAAACACAGTTATTGGTGCCACAATATTTCCTAATGTGTAAATAGCATGATTTATTTAACCATTTCCTTGTTGAAGAATTAATTTCTGCTGATAAGAACAGTGCTGTGAAAATCACCTATATAATATATTTTTTAAATATCTGACAAATTTCCTGATGCATTATCAAAAAGACATGAAAAAATGTAAAGGCATTTGATATTTGCTTCCAAGTTGTTTTCTAGGAAGGTTAGGCCAAATAAACTTCTACCAGCAGAATATCAAGATGTTTGTCCTACTCCGGTAATGACTTTTCTGGGTGTATTTATTACAATTTAAAAACAGGGACTCATGTTTGCAATCTGGAATACCTAAATAAACTACAGGTGCTGCACATAAAGTATACATTTGATTTGTCTTGTATAGATAGCTACTGAGATAGGAGCCAAATCAAACAGCACACACGTTATTATTATACTAACTTGTCATGCCCTCCTTCTGCTGCTCTGTTGAATTTTCCCCATATTTCTTTTGCCTAGAAAAGACTGCCTGTAGCTCCATATGGGACCTATTTTGAAAGCTGTGTGGTTTTAGTTGCCAACTGCCTTTTGCAACAATAGATACAGAATCTAAAAGTAAATTCATCTTAGTGTCCTTCTCATACAGCATTTTCTCTTCCTACCATAGCATGAATATATAAGAAATTTGTTATAAGTGGTAGGAAAAACTGAAGCTGCATTTAGTAAAGTATTTCAGTACGTTATTTCTAATAACTAAATCAGTGATACCAAACATTTATTGCATTCACACAGATGTACTATGCAGCTTTTTCCTTGAGCAAAGAGAGCTGTGATCAAAATATTTCATTACATCAAAAGTGATCATTCTACCAGTATGATAGCATCAACCTCATCCATTTATACTTTGATACACGTAAGCCAACTCCTCATATTGCACCAGGTATTTTTAATTAAAAATCTTGATTTTATGGAGAATGAAAGGCTTTTTCCTCTATGAAGTCATCAGGAATCAGTCTATAGGTAAGGGTGTTGTTTTGAAGGACTGGCATCCTTTTATTCGTGAAAGAATATTGCATAGGTGTTCACCAACTCCTCATCCAAGTAAGGGTGGCTTTGATCTCATAGCCTCTTGAGTTGAAGGCTGTGTCATATTTGGACACACAGCCATCTGCAATTGGAACTCATTGTCCTTTAGGGTTGAGCTCGATAATCAATAGGTTGAAGCACAAGAAGTTTTTTCCTCCACTGAAATCTTCATTTATATTTTAGAAATGCTATCCTGGAGATTTTTTAAAAATGAAATTTCAGGAAAGAAAATGTCATTAACTGGGGAAAAAACCTCCATATTTATAGGGAAAAGTATGTTCTGGGCCATCTGTCTTTAAATTAATCACCAACAGTTTTTGTCTAGGTGACTTAGCAACCCATATTTTAAAAGATAGTAAGATGCATACAAAAAATATAACTGCTACCTCCTTTGAAAAATAAGTAAATGAAATATTGTCCTATATGATCTCTCAAAAGTGTTAACCTGAAGTTCAAGCGTCTCTGTTCATCATCCTCCAAGATGTGAACTCAGGTTGTATGGCTGCTTAACTGGTGCCCTTAAATACTGCTCTATGCTGTGGTTCTTTCTCCTTCCCCCTTTACTGGTTTACAGTGACTCACGAGTCCTTGTTCCCTGATATACTTCTCAAAAATACCACTCTTCTTTACTCTCCCCTACAAATTCCCTGCACATCCTGTTTCCCACCCAGAGAAGCCTCCCATCTTTCCACTGTCAATTAAAATGCCATATTGTCTGACAAATGCTATGTTAAACATTGATTTTTCCTTACTATGCATACAAAAATGTACCTCTGTATCTTGCATATATCACACTAGTGTGCCTTTAGATTTATACTCAGGTTGATATTTTGTATGCTTTTTCTTTATTGTTTTTAACTTATCCTTTTAATTGCTTCTATAGATTTCATAATATATAGCAAAAAACTTAAGTATAATAGTTCCTTAATAAATACTGGTTAAATGGAAATAACTCATTTTAGTGCATTCTAAAAGGTGTGTGCTTTGAAATGATGAGATTTGAAATGCTATCAAGAGAGAAAGTCACAAATTGCATAAGAACAAATTACACCAACTATAGCAGAATATTAATTTTCTCTCTTGGTTATTGGCAAATTTTAGAATAATTTATCAAAAAAATGAAATAAAAGATAGGAATGCACACTGTTTGGGTCTAATTTTCCCAAAGGCAGATGCTTCCAAAGTTGAAGTCCTGAGGGGTATGTGTTGTGGGTATAGTGGAGATGGTGGGCAGTGAAAGGAAATTTCCTTATTAGTGGTAGTGTTAATATTTGTTCCTAAAAGATCACATCTCCAGTGGGAAACAAGTTTACTATTTAGGAATCTGTAAACTCTTTATTTTTTATTTTATTTTATTTTTTTTGGTTATATATCCCCCCCTTTCTGCTTGCTCTTGCTGTGTGTCCATTTTTTTGTGTGTGTTCTTCTATGTCTGATTTTTGTCTCCCCCTGTTGTGGGGGTGGGCCGAGTCAGCTCGCCGCGCAGGTGTTTTGTCCCACTCATGGGTGGCTCTGCTTTGTTTTGCCAGCGGCTCTGCTTCGTTCGCGGGAGACTTGTCCTGCCCGTGGCGGCTTTGCCCTGGCCGTGGTGGCTTTTTGCACTGCCCACAGTGGCTCTGCCCCGCCCACAGTGGCTTGCCCCCCTCAAGGCGGTCTGCCCGGTTTGGAGAGGTCCCCAGGAACCAAACCCGGGGCCTTCCATGTGGTGAACTGGCGCCCTATCCACTGGGCTACAGCCGGCCCCTGTAAACTCTTTAGAAACTGGTCCTGTGTGACAGTAAACTTTGTATACCCAGCACTGAAGTTGGCTCCTGAAACAAGAAAATAATTAATTTTTGTTTGAACTGAACTGGTCATTAGTATTGATGCAATGAAATTTTCTCAGACCTAGCACATTTGCTTGAGTTTTTAAGATATAGCTTGCCTATTTTATAAAAATATTTGAAACGCTTTAAATATTAAAGGAACTCTAGTACAAAGGAAAAAGAAATGAAAGCAGAACAAAAACATTTGAAAAGTGTAAATGATATGACATTTACTACCAGGCATATGATTGTGGCTTATTATTGCAGTAGGACATGACATTCTATTGTACTTTGAGTTTTCTGGCATAAGATATAAAGAGAATCATATCAGATTGTGCATTTTTCATGATCTTATATAAAAAAAAACATATAGTTCTGATTTCAATGGCAATTTTTAAAATTTAAGGTGGAATTTTTCACCTCAGTCCTTACATATGAGAAATTAGACACCATTTTGGTAAACAAAACATAACAAAACATTTAATTCTGTTGTTCAAATGATTTTGGAATTTAGAAGTGAACAATCCTGAATTTGATTCCTCAGTCCTACTGGTTGTATAACTGTTGGACGCATTCCTTAACCCTACCAAGTTTGAGTTTTCTGATATGTAAAATGAGAATAATACCAGTGCCTATCTTGTAAAATTGTTTTGAGTTAATATAAGGTATGTAGAAAGTGTTCAATAAATGATAGAAATCGAGGCTGTTTTTGTTTCCCTGAGGGCTAATTTATGACACAGATGCACACTAGAGAAATCAGAGGATTTAGAAAATAATTCTGTCCATTAGACTGTCACTTTGAAAATAATCTTGTGATGTGTTGGGTCACAGTCAACTCATGGTTTTTTCTACGTTGCACTTCACGTGTTGATATTTCACATTTCTGATAAAAAAGAGAGCTGACTATGAGAAATTTAGTTGTTTTCCTGTTATGAAAATTTAAGATCCCAGCTTCTTAACCAGAGAGAGGCCTGAGTCTTCAGAGGGGTCTGGAGACAGACCAAACATTTCTTCTTAAAAGGATTTCAGAATCCGACTGTCATTACTACCAGATGTTTTTACTACCTAGTTTAAATATGGATCCCTGGATGTCTGAAAGTAATTGTCTATTAACTAATTTTTAAAGTTTAAGAAAATTAACTGCTAAAATATTAGTAAGAGTTCTGCTAAAGCTTTATCTATAAGAAATTTTTTTTGGAAAGTTAAATTCCTTATGGATCATAGTTATAATTGGCTCAAAAGTAAGATTTCAATCTCAAATTTTGTGTAATCTTAATATCACACTCTGATTTTTACTCATCCATTTAACAGAAATAGTATGGTTATGAGTCAAAATGGAGTGGCACCCTCCATACATAGACAAACCATTGTGAAAGTGCATAATACCAAAGGCAAAAAAAAAACAAAAACACAAACCAATCTCCAAAAATTAGCCAAAGAGAGAGGACAAGACCATGAAGGCTTGAATTGTTAGAGACTCACCCGAAATACCCATATGTATGCAAGATCCATATCCAGGAGACCCCAAACTGTCGTACCCCATTTCCAAAATCTCAAATTCACCAGGATATGTTTGGTTTTAGAGTCTTGACAGCTAAGTACAAGCCAAGTTAGCATAGGAAAATCACTGTAAATACCTTCCAATCTTTCGTGCAACTACAGTACATATTGAAGGTTTATTTACAATAATCAATTCAGACAGAGCAGATAGACCCTGTTAAAAGCATCCCTAGATCTCTACTCTGTACACACACACACACACACACAGACACACACACACACACACAAACCCTGCATGTCCCTCATGGATTTCTTGGCCAGTAAATTCTACCAGTCAATGTTTTCAAATTCTGCTCAGGGTTCATGCCTGCATCAGGCGTCTCTGTGGAGAGAGGAATGAGGTAAAGGCTCATTGTTTTTCTTTCCATTCCAAACAGCAGAGGAACAACAACAATTGCAACTCAGCAGACTTCTCAACAGCAATGGTGGAAGCCAGAAGCGAGTGGATTAATATCTTCATGTCGTTGAATAACATATTTAGCAAAACCTTTTAAGAAGGAGGGAAAAATAAAAATATTGACACATAGAAATCTGAGGTTGCTACCAACAGCCCTGCATTAAGTATCATTTAAAGGCATACTTCAGAAGAAGTAAGATGATCTCATGGTCTGAAATGCAAAAAAAGATTTTTGAGCAAATAAAACGGTATATTTCATTATGCTTTTATGTGAATATTAGATAAATTAATATAACATTTTTTCAAAAAGTAAAAATGCAAGGAAGGCAGACAGACAGACTGATATAGCAAGCCGCTCTTCAAAATATTATAAGTAAATACTGAGTACCACTTGATTCCAGAAGAGGAAGAACCAAGTTTCAGTGGCAGGTAATAGACATTTTAGAGAAACAAGAAGTTCAGCTAGATTGGATGATGTATTGCATGAGACAGCAGAAATGAGTCTAGAGAGACATGCAGGGGACCAATAATCGGGAGTCTTGTGAGCTGTGCTAAGTGTGGATTTTCTGATTTTTCTGTGCCATCACTGTTTCTAATATCTACTCCTAAAATTGCACTTATACTAGATTATGATAACTTACTTATCTTTCCTCGTATAATATGAAGCCCTCAATGGAAGTATCATTCAATATCTAATCGTTTCTAGTACACTGTAATTGCTAAAAGCCTGCTCATGAAATGACTAAATTGTTAACATTGTGTTCCTGCACTTCCCCAGACAGATCTAAGTCTTCCTTCTCCATGCATCCACATAGCCTGTACATACTTCTGTTATTACATTTGTTTGTTACAAATATTGCCTTTGTTAGACTATTAATCCTTAGCCATACCTGTCACAAGACACTTCATAAAGGTTAGCTTAATAAACAAATGTAAATATGTATGCATTAGTAAATGAAACCACACTCTGTAATGGGCTGAGGTTATATGATAAGCACCCTCCAAGCAGAAAAGTCAGTGGTGTGCTGGAGTTGATATGTGCTAGCTCTCAAGATGCAATTGATAAATTTTCAGGAGTTTTATGAGCTAATCAGCATCACATTGGTATGTGGAAATTGGCCATGATAGAAAAAATGTACACTATGGAAATCAACAAATGCTAAAAACCCAGGTGGTCCCCCCTTCACCCCAAAAGCCAGTTGTAAAACATTTACCAACACATCATGGTTAGATCCGTATCCTTATTTCAGATGTTTACACGTACTACATCTTGGAGAGAAGGGAAAAAAATGCAAATAATCA
>PVKH010049744.1:0-10069 GCA_004027955.1 Chaetophractus vellerosus | reverse complement strand
AGATGAGTCGGGGGGTCATACCAGAGGTAACGATTATGCATATCTCAGTAGGATCTCATAGAATTCCAATTTGGATATCACCCCAAATAGTGGGACTCCTGAGGGCTCTGGAGACACCCAAGTCCTATGTCAGGGCAGATAGCTCTGGGTTTTGGTGCCTTGCCAGTGGGCCCTGCTTTGGAGTTTTTGCTCCTGAGAGTGACAGAGTTGGACTCAACTATGTTTTCCCTGCACATGGCTCTTCTCTCCCTTCTATTCAAACCTATCCTTTGTGCTGGAGTTTGTAGGTGTACATCCAGAGTCTCTAGTCTTTGGGCTCTCCATGTGCCAGCTGGGCCTGGAATCTCAGTGGAGCAGCAACTCCTACTCTACAGCTCATTGGACTCACCCAGGACAAGATGTAGGCTATTTTATATTATCACATAACATGCAGATCTGTGTGGGAGAGAGTGTGGTCTACTATGTGAACTATGGCCCATGCTTAATGGCAAAGCCCCAGGATGTGTTTATCAATTGCAATTAATGTGCCACACTAATGAAGGATGTTTATGTGGGAGGTTGTGGGAGGTGTGGGAGGTAAGGCGTATGGGAATCCCAATTTTTTGTGTGTATCATTTATGTAATCTAAGTATCTTTTTAAAAAATAAAAAAAGAGAAAAGAAAGAAAAAAGGGAAATGACAAAGTCATTTCCAGGTAAGGATCCCTAGAGAAAAGAAGTTCAATTATCTCTCGCACCTTAGATAGAAGATATTCCAATGGCATGGAAACTTTATTATTACCAATTATTATTAACACACAAGGCAAGTATGTATAAATAGATATAAATAACTGATTTCATTTACTTTGAAGGAGGAAAAACACTAAATGTTTTACTATATTATTCTTCTGAGAAAGTGAGAATACTTTCCAACTATGGTATTACTTATCTTTGTATCTTTTGGAGGAGTATGACAAATATAATTAAATGGAAATTTTTGCCATTGTTTTTCAAGTGGGATGATTTATGATCCCTTTTCCACAATAGTTATGTACTTTATCATCCCATTTTTCCAAAGTCATTTTCTTTCCCTTTAAGTAAGTGCAATTTCCTACCATAACATTTAGGATTAGTTACCTAGAGTGTGTTCGAAGAAAAAAAGAAAGAAACTTGGAAAGGATGAAAAAAAGAGTTTTTGATTTTTTACAAAATGTTATGCTAGAGCGTTTTTCTAACAAGTCTTGCTGAGGGTCACCTGATTATCTCAGGGAATATAACTTTGATTTACTATTCACAGTTCATTAGAGCTCACTCAACTAAAAACTCTTTAAAGTTAGAGGTTAATTTGCAGAAAATGAACCACGTGTGTATTTTTTCTGCTGATAGGATAAAATATTATTATTATATAGGATATTAATGAGTTTTTTAATGAAATGAAGCAATCTTATTCCAAAATTTCTTTATCCACTGACCTTATAAATAAATATGAATTTCTTATATACTCATGGAATCACCTTTGTCATCCTGTGGGTTCCTATATTAATAAGTTACAGTAAAACAAGGGATTTATTTTATTGAGCTTTGCTTTATTGTGCTCACATTTTATACAAATGGAAGGTTTGTGGCAACCCTACATGGAGCAAGTCTATTGGCGCCATTTTTCCCATAGCATGCGCCCACTTCTTGTGTCTGTGCCATATTTTAATTATTATGTGCATTGTTTTTTAGGTGTAATGCTATTGCACACATACTAATCTATGGTATAGTGCAAACATAGCTTCTATATGCACCGGGAAACCAAAAATTTGTGTGACTTGCCTTATAGCAATATTCAATTTATGGAGGTGGTCTGGGACTGAACCCACAATATCGCCAAGTTATGCCTGTAAATAAAATTTTGACATGTGCTCTGTATCAGTATTAATTTTAATACTTCGAGAATTATACACTTACATGTATTTGAATGAATCTATAGGAAAATATTACATATAGCTTTTTAATTTTATTTTTAAGTTGGTTGGTAATCAACAACTTAAATGATGAGAAAATGAATATGGTTAGCTCAGCAATCATATCATGGATATCAGGCAATAAAGACATGTTTTGTTCTATCTTACCAAGGGCTTTGAAAATTCATGTTAATGAATATGTTTATGTAAATATTTAAGAATACTTAGATTAGCTAAGTCAACTAAATTGACCCTTTGGAACAGACCTATACTCTGTCTTGCAAAGGCTAGTAATATCTCTGTACATTTTCATAGTAACTAATGAAACAAGACTAATCTGTGGGAAAGTTTTGCAAACTTCTTGCAAAGTTTAGGAGCAGGAACCAAGGGAAAGTCTTTGTGAGAAGATGAGAATTTATTTTATGCCAGAATTTCAAAGTCTGTATGTCTTATTCTATTTCTATCCATGGACTTGCACAAATTTGTAGTTCAGTTCAACACTTTGATTGATAATGAAACACAAAGAAAAAGAAGGTATAGCCCATGCCCTTGTAGACCTCACAGTTTTATCCATTCATTGACTTATTTCTTATGTATTTATGGAATGCCTCATATGTGTCCAGCCTTGATGTAAGCAATAAACAATATTTCTGCCTTTCACAAAGTGTACTTGTCAGAAAAGTGAGAGTGATAAACAAACATGGATCCATAAAATAAAGTTGGGGATTGATAAATGCTTTGAAGGAAAGTTAAGCTGAGTGACATATAAAGGAATGATAGGGGCTGTCAATGTGGGGGGGCACCATTTCTCTGAGAAATTTTATATTTGAGCTAGAAGAAGAATAAAGTGAGAAGAGAGCTTTCTCCTTAATTAATATGGTCCAAAAGAAGTAATGATATAAATATCCATTGTCTAGCCTTACAAAAAATTTCTAAGAAAATATTTAAAATAAGTAAAACCTTATAGGGAGATGAGTGCAATATAAATCTTCTATCCAAAATAGAGTTTCTATGTTAACATAATCTATAAATTGATTGTGAAAGTTAAAAAACAATAAATTTTCTTCTTGAGCTATCTAAATACTGTTAATTGCATGGCAAAGGATAATAGAATTTCTATTTCCTGTGCCAGAATCTCTTATTCCTAGACTCAAAGTAAATATAATTATCTTCTCTTGTTTGGATTCCTCCATATCATGTCAAAATTTACTTTGCCTATATTTAGAATAGTTTCAAACCTTCACTTCACATTGGAATCATTTGGGGAATAAAAAAAAAATACAGTTGCTGTATTTCATACCCTGATTCTGTTATACTTGCCCTGGGGTGTAGCCGGAGCATTGGGATTTTGAAAGCTCCCCCAAGCGATCCTAATAAAAAGTAGTCAAAGCTGCGAATTACCTATTTCGACCATAACTTTACTAGATTGTTTCTCCCTCCACCTGCCCCCCACCACGATATGTGTTCCAGAATTTCCAGTTGTTTTTGTTGTTGTTGTTGACATAAGAATCATGCCTTGTTCATCACATTAATAATACCTTCCAAATTATTAATCCTTCCTTTTGGGATATTCCATTTCCTTCTTATCTCTGAAGACTTTTTTTTTTTCTGGGACCACATAGATTTCCTGTTCTAATTTGAACTAATTACTTTATAGACCTGTTAATTGTCATCCTTGAGTTTATGTTCCTGGATTCTTGTTTGGCTCTACCATGTCATGTAAACCATGCCTTTCTTTCATGGTTTTTGGCCTAGTTTTGTTAGAATACATCTAAAGTAACTTCTCAGGAATGGTATATTAGCATCCTTTCTGAGTATTGTAGATCCTAACATTTTTTTATATACTTTCACACTTGACTAGTAATTTATTTGTGTATAGAACTTTAGGTTCAAACCCATTTTCCCTTGAAAATTTGAAGATATTTTCCATTTTATTCTAATACCTCATGCTGTTGACAGAGGAGTCTGATGTATTTCCCTGCTTCTGCTAAAATTATTCTTTTAATCCTAAAAGATTTTTCCATATTTTCCATAACTTTTTTTTCTTTTATGTTCTATTTTATTTCATCTTTACCTGTCTATACCATCACGTGAATAATCATAATTTTTCATTTCCACATTCCCTTTATTATTTCCTTAATGCTTCTTTCTCTTAACATCCCGTTTGGTCTTGTGGGTGCAATGTAAACTTGAATTTCTCTGAGCATATTTATAGGAGCCCCCCTCCTTCTGTCCTCTGAATTTGCACTTTTCCTCAGCAATCAGGCTTGTGTATTTATTTTGAACTTTCGTTTAAGTGTTGCTGGTTTTCTTCATGTGTCTGGTGATCCATTGTTATCTTTGTAAGGTTAAAAATGAGAACACATAAAGGTTAATTGAGAGTTCTGAATATGTGGCTATAACTTGCTGACTTGGATTTGCTTTGTGAGTGGATGATTTGTTTTCTACCAAGTTGAGACTTCCCAAATGTCAGAATAAAGAGATTGTCATTTTGGAAGCCAACACCCACCCTGGAAGCCCCAGTGCTATTTCATCAGTTCAGTTAATATCCTTAGGAAATAGACTTATTTTTTTTCCAAAATGGTACATATCAAGATGCTGATAAGCTGGTTGGGAAAAAAGAAGGAAGGGGAGATTTGGATCTCTACTGCATCTGCTTCATGGATAGACTCTCACATCACTGTTTTCAGTCCCTTTTCTCACCAACATCTGAACACAAATCTGAGCTTCTTTTGTGCTGCAAGGGGAAATCAGCTGTCTTCTTTCTACACTGGTTCCCTTGGGTATTCTGAGCTATGAATCACTCCTCTCTGCTGCATCTGTTACCACACTCTCATCTGATTTCTGTCTTTGAGAAATTTGTTGAAATATGCTATTCACTACTAACCTCCCCCTATTATTTTATCTTCACTGGAATGGGTCTATCTGCTTTGCAAATTTTTCCTCTGCTAGTATATTAATTGGATCTCACATGAAGGGAGACCAGTAAGTATGCCTATTGTGCCATCTTGAGTCAGAGAAGTCAAGGTTTCATTCTTATGTTTACTTCTGATAATTTAAATATGAACTGAAGAAACTATTCTCTGGACAACATAATGGACTGTACCCAATTAAAAACATCAAATCCAGATTTTCCTTCTACAACAGGCTAGATGCTAAAAACCAGAAAACTGTTGATGTTGGATATGCAGAGTTTACCCTGGGCACCAATGCTTGCAGGAGTAGCTGAAGAAGCTTAATTCTTAAATTTGGTAAACTTCATTCTCCCCACAGAGAGGGGCCCCTCAAACTCTGCCTTTAGTCTCAGCTCCACTTAGTTTCTAAGACCAATTTCAACATAAGAGAGAAGGAACTGAACTGACTCCATATTCTAATAGTCAGTAAAGCCATGGTCCCTCCTTTCCAGCTCTGGGCTGCTATTTGATCCAGTTCTTCCAACTAGCCTCTGTAATGATCCCTCCCCACAATTCTTCTTTGGTCAGCTATTCATTCTTTCTTAAGACTGTACTCTGCTTGGCACACTTGCACATCTTTTGCGGAGTTCTACCTGATGCTGCCTGCCTGCCTTTGAATCCGCTGCCCTGGTTTTCCCACTCACTGCTCCTCCCATTATTGGCCCAGAGCTTCCCCACTTCCAAACTCCATATCACTGCTCACAATGATATGACAGCTGTTTATTTAAGCATTCCTTTTGTCCATTAGCCTGAATCCCTTCTGTTGGCACCTTCTGATGGTTGTTTTCTAGATCTTCTCTAGATCCATTAAGCATAGTACAAGTCAATTTATGCAAAATTTTGAGATAGGAAAAAGAGGATGACAAATTGTCTCAAGTAATATTAAAGCACCAATTCTCAGTATGTCCACTGCCACCTCCTTCCCACTCCTAATCTTCTAGCACTGCCATGGTTTCAAGAGTAAAGGACAATGACAGGGGTTATGAGTGGGGTTTGGCATTGGAATCCTTGCTCTAATAATTTTACAATTTTTCCCCCTGTGGTGTTTTTTTCACAATTATTTATTTGTTTATTAAGCAGTTTTACTGAGATATATTCACATACCAAATGATCTAGCCAAATTATATATAATCAATGGCTTTTTTTAAGCTGTTAAAAAGAATTGTAAATTTGTCAAATAAATAGAAAAATAGATTGAAAGAAATTACAAATTTTAAAAAAGAGTGCAAGGCCAGGTTAGATTTAATATAATCATTATAAGAAATAGATAATATAGCAACAAACATTTATAAGTGTAAATAATTAATATAATAGAAATTATTTATAACATCTAATTTTTATATTACAGCTCTAACTGTTGGACATAATAATCTCTAAGAATGAAATAAATTATTGGTTTAGTTATTAATTTCCATTCCTTAAATACATCATACCATTTTCTTCTCTCCTCCATGGTTTCTGATGAAAGGGTTGCATGTTAATCTTATGGAGTTTCCCTTGTATGTGATGTTTTGCTTTTCACTTGTTGCTTTCAGAACACTTTCTTTATCTCTGATATTTGTCATTCAGAATAGTAGCTGTCTCAGGGTAATTCTATTCAGATTTATTCTGTTTGGGGTTTGTTGTTCTCCTTGGATATTGATGTTTATATCCTTCATAACGATTGGGAAGCTTTCAGTCATTATTTTCTTCAAATATTCTTTCTGTCTCTTTTACATTTTCTTCTCCTTCTGGTACACCAATAATGTGAATATTGGTGCATCTTGTGTTGTCATTCAATTCCCTGAGAATCTGTTCCATTTCTTCCATTCTTTTTTCTTTTTATTCTCCTGTCTTTTCCAGTTCAGATGTTCTTCCTACAAAGTCACTAATTCTGCCTTCAAGCAATTCAAATCTGCTCCTTTGTGCCTCTAATGTATTTTTAATCTCATTCATCTTCATCGTGTCTTTCATTCCCATAAGGTCTGTTACTTTTCTTTGCGGGCTTTGAAATTGTTCTTTATGCATACCCCGTGTCTTCTTAATATCCTCTACTTTTTTAGTCATATTTTCTATAAATTCTTTGAAGTGATTTAGGAGAGTTGTGTGATTATCACTGATTGTCTTAAGTCCTGTTTCTCTTCAGGATATTTGGTTGTTCTTTTGGTTGGGCCATCTCTTCTTGTTTCCTAGTATAGCTTGTAATTTTTTGCTGATGTCTAGGCATCTGAATATGTTGGTGAATTTACTCTGATGGCCAATGTCTCTCTCTTGTCTATTGTGTTTATTTTTCCACAGCTTTTCTTTGATATTTGGTTCAGTTTATTCTTGGTCTTTAAAATTGCCCACCTTAAGATATCAAAATCCAGCCAGGGACTCACTAGTGGGGCACAGATTTCCCCCCGGGGGGTCAGAAACAAAGAGCATGAACAGTTTTAGTCCATGCAATTTCCAGATCCACCAGCAGATGGCGCTGGTTACTGCACCTTTCCACTGAGGTATTTCAGTCTAGGCTTTCCTGTGTTCCTGTGTTGAATCTCCAGAGCAGAGATTCAAAGCAGGTTCTGCTGCAGAAATTAACTGAAGAAAAGGACCCTGACCTCCCTTCCCTTTTCTTTTGAGACAGTTGACAGGAAGGAAGATATCTGTTCCCCTCAGTTGGCTGCAGCAACCCAGGACTTTTATCTTCAGCTTAATCCTGTAACAATGGCACAGTGTTTGTTTCCCCATCTAAGAATATGGGAAATTATAGAACTACCCCAGAGGATTTTGAGAATTAAAGGAGATTATACATGTTGAGCACCTAGAACAATCTAGATGCTCATTTTGGCCCTTCCTAGTGCCCACCTTATATCACAAGTACATTTGTGCCAATCCTACTTAAATCATTTAATTTGCTTGTAATAACTTGACCTGAGCATTCAGCTTGGTGTTCTTGATTCTGAATTTTATTGCAATCTTAAAAAGAAGAACCTGAAATCTAAACAAGCACCTCTGAATACTGTTTTGTTTTAATTATTATAAATTGGGGAATATTTTTGCCATATTTTAATTTGTAAAATACAAGTTAATCATTTTGGGAAGAACACTGTAGGTGATTATTTTGAGTAAAATGAAACTGAATGTTAAACAATGAAAATATGTTGGTGGCATCATTTTAGGATAAGAAACAAAGATAGGGGTTTGGGAAATTCTTCATTTAAAGTTTTAAAATATCCTATGTAATACAGATAGGTGTATTCAGAGTTTTAAACCTACCACAGCTTGTCCTAAATAGTTTCTATAATCATGGTAGTAAAGGATGTTGCAACAAACAATTTTTTCAGTTAAATTATGGGTAACTGCTGTTCTGGAAAAAAAAGGTAAATAAAGACTTTGGGCTGTTCATACTCCAGTTGAGCCCTGAATCTCAGCAGAGTTGCAGTCAACACCTACTCTCCAGTTTATCGGACTCACCCAGGAAAACTGGCAAAGTGATTGTAGCAGTTTGGTATTGTTTATGAATTCCAAAAATAAATATTGGATTGTTTGTGAACTGGTCTGTTCCTCTGGGCATACTAGATTGTATTGGATTCAGAGGTTTCACTGTGAGTAGGGCTTTGACTGAGCCACATCAGTGGGATGTCAAGTCCCTGTCCCCTTGGTGGGCAGGGACTCACAGAGAAAACTAAATGGCAGAGGAGTTAGTTAGTTTTTGAGCTGGTGCCCCAGGAAGTAAATATTCAGGAGAAGAACACAGAGGAATAGAGATGGCTCCACAGACATGGTAGAGGCCCCAGGAAGAGAGAAAGCCTGAGAGTCTACAGCTGACCTTGTGGAGAGAACAGAGCACCTGAGCCTGGAGAGAAATGAGCCCCTGGAGAGAGTCGAGACTTATCCCAGCCTACAGCTGATATTGGAAGAAACTGGGACCATGGAGCCTTAAGAGGAAGAGGAAGGCTGGACCCTTACAGACATTGTAAGTCATCTCACTCCAACACATGGAAACAGACTTTGGTAAGAAAGTAACTTGCACTTTATGGCCTGGTAACTGTAAGCTTCTACCCCAAATAAATACCCTTTATAAAAGCCAACAGATTTCTGGTATTTTGCTTCAGCATGCCTTTAACTGACTAATACATGGATGATGATGGACAATGCCCATACCAAGGAATGGAGAGTGTCCACAGCTTCAAGCAATACAATCCCATCCATCTACCCCATGGGATCTAGACCCCCTCTGAATCGAAGGCAGCATGGGCATCACCATCCCAAAGTCCTCAGGATTGAGGAATGTACAAACATGAGGTGGGAATGCAACTGAGGACTAGAGTGGACTTGTTGTTGTTCTAGTAATGGAGGAACATGTAGCATTGATGTAGGGACAGTTGTCACCAGGGGTTCTGAGAGGAGAGAAGGAAGAGTGGGTGTAACATGGGGCATTTTGGGGACACTGGAATTGTTCTGCATGATGTTGCAATAGTGGATGCAGGCCATTATACATTTTGTCAAAACCTATAAAACTATGCAGTACAAAGCGTACACCATAATGTAAACTATAGATCATGGTTAGTAGTAATGCCTCAATATGCGTTCATCATTTGTGGCAAATGTACCACACTAATGAAGGATGCTGTTAGTGGGGGAAAGTATGTGTGGGGTATATGGGAATTCCTTATATTATGTAATGTAAAGCTTCTTTTAAAATAAATAAAGAAAAAAAAAAGTAAATAAAGAACAATTTACACATAAGTTTGACTCAAACCATTGCTTATCCCAGAGGTTCTCAGACATCTAGTGTGTGTCAGTATCTAGGAAGAAGGTATTTGAGCACAGTCATCAGTATTTTTTAAAAGCTTCTAGGTACTTCTAATATACAATCAGGGTTGAAAACTACTTTCCTATACAAAACAAAGAATATTATAGCACATTCTAAAAGAGCAAAACTAAACACTAATTCCAAATATAAATCAGATGAAACATGGATTTTAAAGCAATATTTAGCAAACTTGCCAGATCATAAGAATAACCTTGGCAATTGTTGAAAATACAGATTCCCGGGCCCGGCTAGATAGCTCAGTGGATAAAGAGCTCGCTGGGAAACCACATGGGAGGCCCTGGGTTCGGTTCCCGGGGACCTCTCCTGGCGGGCAGACCGCCTTGAGAATGGCAAGCCGCCATGGGCGGGCCGGAGCCGCCGTGGGCAGGGCAAAAAGCTGCCACGGATAGG
>PVKH010049743.1:0-10066 GCA_004027955.1 Chaetophractus vellerosus | reverse complement strand
TTGCAGCGTCTGCTTTGTTGTGGTGTCTGCTGGTTGCAGTGTCTACTGGTTGCAGTGTCTGATTGTGGCGCCTGCAGCATCTGCTCATTGCGGCATCTTGATCATTGTGGCATCTGCTCATTGCAGTGTCTGCTCCTTGTGGCGTCTACTCGTCTTCTTTAGGAGGCACCAGGAACCAAACCTAGGCCCTCCCATGTAAGAGGCGGGCACTCAATTGCTTGAACCACATCTGCTCCCAGGCAGAGTTTTAAGAGAATAAATATCCAGACAGATCCTCAACTTTCACATGTAATTTTTCCCAACATTGATCTATTGGAGTTGGTTCTCCTTTCCCACTCACTCTTTCACCATAACCCTTCTCTCACGTTATAAAAGACCATCATCTACTCTCTTATTCCAAATGTTATTATAGCGTAATGCTAGAGTATAAAAATATCCAGAGTGTCCAACAAAGGTACATTTTGAAAAGGTATAATGCCTGGGGGAGAGCACCAACAAAGCAAATCAAAGAGAGTTTCTGTAAGAACTCAGTACTGAAAGAAGTGACATCTTAATTTATCCAGGGAACAAACTCATGGCAGGACTATTTGCCTTATCTCTCTGAGAATTGCAGTTCAGAAGTGAAATAGTTATCACAGGGAAATGTATTAGCATATTTATGTTAACTGAAAAAGAAGTCAGGGATTTTCAATGGAAAGTAGAGATGATTTGACTTTGTATTGACTTTGCAACACAATCAGGCTCTGCAAATTACATTGTATGATTAACATTTCTCATAAATTATATGAGACAAATTTGCAGTTCCAGGGCTTTGATAAAGATATATACAACATATGCATGTATACAATAAAAAAATACATTAGAAATTTGATTCTTTGCAACTATTTAACCTTATGGTAAAAATTTTTAGATGTGAACTTTAAAATGTATGAAGAGTATCATGGTTTTTAAAAAAAATTCTTTTAGGTATACAATTTTAAGAGTTTAAGGCCACTGATCTAAATAATTATATATATATATACATTTTAGATTTTAAAATTTATTTATTTATATATCCCCCCTTGCTGCTTGTTCTTGCTGTGTTCATTGCTTTTGCGTTCTTCTGTGTCTGCTTGTCTCCCCCTGCTGCGGCAACCCGCCGAGTCAGCTCACCGTGCGGCGGCTTGCCTGCTCGCGGCAGCTTGCCCTGCTCGCGGCGGCTTTGCCCTGCTCGCAGTGATTTGCCTGCTTGCGGCGGCTTTGCCCTGCTCGCGGTGGCTTGCCCTGCTCACGGCGGCTTACCTGCTCGCGGCGGCTTGCCTTCTTGAGGCAGCCTGCCTTCTTGAGGAGGCCCCGGGAACCGAACCCAGGGCCTCCCATGTGGTAAACCAGGGCTCTACCAATTGAGCCACAGCTGGTTCCCAATAATTATTTTTTAAAGGTGTTTTGTCCTTCCCTTCACATCTGAATTACCAGAGGAGGTTATATAAATACAATTCATAGGCCTCCTTCTATGGAGAGCCTGATTCTCCAGAGGAGATCTATATTTTAACAAGATCCTCAGGCTATTATTTATGCATACTAAAATTTGGGAACCCCTGGCTCTGGATATGAAGTCACCAGACCTAAATTTATTGTTTACCCTTAATTCAATGTATGGATTTGCACAAAATTTCCCCTCTCTCTAAGCCTCAGTTTCCTTCTCTATAAAGTGTTAGATGGGAAGAAGGAGAGAGTAAAGAGGAGGAGGAGGATGATTGGTGTTAGACTGGATAATCTCTAATATGAATTAGACTCTTTGACTATGCTTAGTTTCTCCCTTTCTAGAGGCAGAGGAATGGGCCCTCAAAGTCAGTTTCAAAGAAAAAAGGTTTTACTTATGGGAAAAATAAAAAAATTAAGAAGATCAAACTTCGCTGGGGTATAGACCAAAGAAAAGCAAGGAAGCCTTCCATGCCTGCCTCACATGGTTGTTGTGTAGCTCAAATAAGAATTCAACTAATTCCTTACATGAGGACAGACTAAAAATGCTTTAAAAGATATTCCCTCACTTGATTCTCATAGCTATTTTAGCAGTAGGCAAAACAGGTATTATTATCCCCATTTTAAAGAAACCCAGAGGAAATGGTTTGCCAAATCTGTAACTTTATCTTAGTTTTCTGACTTCCAGTCTAGTGTTTGTTCCCTGTAGCAATTTGGAGTACATTCAAATGAACATGGAGATGCCTCTCTCCTAAGAATCTCCTGGAGTGCCATAAGAAGCAGACACTCATCTACTTTGAGCCTCAGCCTTTGGCCAAGACCACCCACCACAAACTCTTCAATATCTAAACAACTTACTGAGACCCAAAACCTCAGACAAGGAGACCCTCCCATGTTTACCTTCATAGTCCTTAGCAGTGCCCAACTGTCACAGGAGCACATGTACCTCCATTTGCTCCCTTCACCCTCTCCCTGGAAATAAGGAAAAACACATTGCCCCCTATATTTCCTTCCTAAATAAAATTCCATCTCACAGGCAAAGATCTTGCCTCCATCAGATTGTGAGCTCCATAAGGGCAAGGAACAGATTTATCTTTTTTTTTTTTCTTTTTTTTTTACAGGAGGTCCCAGGGATCGAACCCAGGTCCCCCCATATGGGAGACAGATACCCAACCATTTGAGCCACATCCGTCCCCTGGACAGATTTATCTTGCTTATTGCTATATCCTAAGTACTGAGTACAGTGCCTGGCACATATCTATAAATAGTTATAAAATTAATTTTTAAAAACCTGCTGCTAGAAGCTAGTGGATTGTCTATGTTTATTTGTATGGATTGCTATCCATACAGATAAAATTAGGTTTCTATCAGTTTCTTCCACAGCATGTGAAAACAACTGGATACACTGTCACCAAATTTGGATGTCATATTTAGAATTCTCTGACTTAAAATATGTGGCAGTTTGGAGGACACCTCAAATAGATAGTCATCTTCAAGAATAGCTGAAATTAAAGTTCAACAAGAGGCCTGTATGACTACTCATTTGGAGATTTCCATATATTAAAATACCATGGTCAAAAAAACCCCAAACAAACATGGTCTGAACCTAGCAGCCAGACAGGACCCCCAGCAGCCTGGGGCAGTGCAACCTCTGTGAGCAGCGCTGCCAGTGGGAATAGGCAAGGAGGGGCGATGCACACCAGGCCCAGCGGTGACAGAGGCCATGCCCAGAGCCCGGCAGCCAATTGCCTCCAACTGAGGCCCAGAGAGAAGTAGAGATTAACCCAGTGCCCAGGAATGGGCAGAGTCCAGAGTTATGAATATGAGTCAGTCCTGAACAGGGCTGAGAACGGCACCAAACCACCCATCAAGGCAGGCAGGCTAGAGATGTTGGGGAAGCACTGAGTGCCCGTCTTCCAGGACAGAGACTTGTCCAATATTATCATCTTCCTGGGCACTTACAGAGCATTCCCCACACAACAGGTCCTGGACCTGCTGTTCAAAAGAACCTGTTAATATTCTCTCTCTTTTTAAGGAGGTACTGGAATTGAAGCCAGGACTTCGTACATGGGAAGCAGGCATTCAACCACTGAGCTACATCTGCTTCCCAATGAGAGGGTTTTTTTTTTGTGTTTTGTTTTTGTTTGTTTGTTTTTAGGAGGTACCAGGGATCGAACCTGGGACCTCTTAAATGGGAAGCAAGCACTCAACAAATTGAGCTATATCCGCTCCCCTGAATATTCTCTTATATGACAAAATCTGTGATGGAACTGAGGATCTCAGGATTACATCATCCCAGAATATTGTAGCACCTAATGCAATGCTGGAGTGTCCTCAAACACAGAGAACAGGAGAGCAAGATAGATACAATGAGGAGACCGCCACGTGAAGACAAAGACAGTGATATTGGCGGCAAGAAACCATGTGAAGACTGAGGCAGAGATAGGAGTGATATGTCCACAAGCCAAAGAATGCCATGGAACACCTGAAGCAACCAGAAGCTTGGAGAGGGGCAAGGAATGGATTCTTCCTCAGTGCCTGTAGAAAGAACCCACACTATATAGAATCTTGATTTCAAACTTCTAGCACCAGAAATTTGAGGGAATCCATTCCTGGTGTTTTAAGGCACCAAGTTTGTGGTCATTTGTTTTGACAGCCCAGGGGAATGAATAAAGATTTTGGTATTGTGAAATGCAGTGCCACTAAAGTCAATATCTAAAAATGTGCAGATGACTTTCAAACTGGGTAATGGGTAGAGGCTGGAAAAATTTTGAGATGCATGCTATAAAAAGCCTAGATTACTTTTAAGAGACTGCTGTTAGTAAATACCGACATCAAAGTTGCTTCTGGTGAGTTCTCAGAAGGAAACAAGGAACATTTTGATTTACTAGAAACTGGAGTGGAGGTGATCCTTGTTATAAAGTAGCAGAGGGTGGAAAGCAGAAACAGTAAGTGATATTCTTAAATAATTAGCTGAGGAGATTTCCAAGGACATTGTTAATGATAAAGATGATGCCTGGTTCTCCTTGCTGCTACATTAACACATAGGAACAAAAGAGAAACTGAGGACAGAAATGTGGAGATTAAAGCAGTCAGCACTTAATGATTTAGGAGGATCTCAGTTTATCCTGATCTCAAAAGATGCTGTTAGGAAATTCAGTGGTGTGCTCTGGACAGAGGGACAAGGGCATGGCAGGACAAAGTTCTGCCTGTGATTCACGGATCCAATCACCCATCTTAGCAGAAGGCAGGATGCAGTGGGGTTAGCCAGGAAAGATCTGTGGAAGAACCTCTTGTCTAATGTATGAACCCACATCACATTCACGGGAGAGTAACAAGGTTTTTGAGCATATATATGGAATACAAACACTGCCAGCTTGAACTGAAAAGGACAGACAGAGACTGGACAAAGTGAAAGAGGATTATTGTACTCTCCAAATTCTGTAAGCAGGAGTGGGTAGGTGGAGCTTTTCTATTGCAGACATGCTGTGCCCTTTTCATGAAAAAGGAAGAATGTCTCAGAGGACAAGCCTACATGGATGATACTATCATGCATCCAGGGGCAGAGTCAAGAGCCACACATAATGATTCCCAGGCCTTGAAATCTAAAGGAAGTTTCTTTCCTCAATTTTGAACTTGCTCATGACCAATAATCCTTTTATTTCTTCCCATTTATCCTTTTTAGAATAGGACTACCCAATACCTTTCTCACTCTATTATTGTTAAGAGAGAACTTTTTTATAGGTTCATTGGTCCAGAAATGGAGAGGAATTTTACACCTGGATGGATCATACCCAGAGCACCACAGATACCTGATTTATATGATGAGATTTGTGACATTTGAGCTAATGATATGTAGGTGAGGGCTTGGACTTAAAAGTTGATTCTTATATGGCTAAAGACTATGGGGGATGCTGGGATAGGGTGAATGTACCTTGCATATGGGATGGATGTGAATTTAGGAGAATTTTAGTTTATTTCCAAGGTTGTTCAACCATCACCACTATCTAATTTCAGAACATTTCTTCAAAAAGAAATCCTAGATCCATAAGGCCTCTTTCCCTCCCATCTCTTTTATGCAAACTCTAGCCACCACCCATCTATTTTCTCTGTCTATGGATTTACCTGCCCTGCACACTTCAAAATATTTGCCATCATACAATATTTGGCTTTGTTCTTTCTTGTCTTTCACCTATCATACTGTAATGGTTTGACAGTTTTATCTAATTATGAATTCCAAAAATATAAATTGAATCATGCTTGTAAACTGATCTGTTCATCTTGGCATGATTGGTTTATGATTAGGGTGTTAACTGGGCCACGTCAGAAGGGCATTGAGCCCCGCCCCTCGGTGGGTATAGTCTCAAGTATAAAGGCAAGGCAGCAGATTTGAGAAGCAGATTTTTGAGAAGCAGTTCTGATGTTGGAGAGGAGCGCTCCAGGAGAAGACAAGTGAGCCGTTCGCCCGATAGTCTACAGCTGGCCTTGTGGAGAGACGCAAAAGCGTAGAGAGCCTCACGGTCTACAGCTGAACTTGTGGAGAAAACAGAAGCTAAGCCCGGAGAGAAATGCAGCCCTGGCAGGAGAGGAACCCAAAGGCCTGAGCCCTTGCAGACATCGGCAGGTGTCTTGCTCCAACATGTGGACTTTGGTGAGAGAAGAAACTTATGCTTTGTGGCCTGGTAACTGTAAGCTTCTACCCCAAATAAATACCCTTTATAAAGACCAACCAGGGGCCCGGCTAGATAGCTCAGTGGATAAAGAGCTCGCTGGGAAACCACATGGGAGGCCCTGGGTTCGGTTCCCGGGGACCTCTCCTGGCGGGCAGACCGCCATTGGGAATGGCGGGCCGCCATGGGCGGGCCGGAGCCACCGTGGGCAGGGCAAAAAGCTGCCACGAACGGGCAAGGGCCGCCACGGGCAGGGCAGGTCGCCTGCAAATCGAGCACAGCCAGCCACCCGCGAACTGAAAAAAGCTGGCCGTGATGGAAGCGGAGGCCGCCCACAAGCGGGGAAAGCCGCGCCTGCGCAATGACCAAGTCTCGGCGTGTCGCCGCAACGGGGGGGAAGGGGAGATATGTGATAAAATAAATAAATCTTTAAAAAAAAAAAAAAAAAAAGACCAACCAAGAAGCACCCCTTTGGCTGACTAATACACATACTATTGTTAAAATTCATCATTATTGTAGCATGAATCAGTACTTTGTTATTTTATATGGATTATAATAATCCATTGTATAGATATATAACATTTTTAAATCCATTCATCAGTTGATTTGCATTTGGGTTGTTGGCACATTTTGGCTATTATGAACAATGCTACTTTCAATATTCATGCAAAAGATTTGTGTGAAAGGCTTAATTATTTTCATCATAATAGTATTCAAATATTTATGAACTAAAATTTGGTATAAAGTCTTTATGTTTATGGCCTATACAAAGCCACAAAAATTCAAATAAACTCATAAATTAAATCTATTACATTCAACAAAAATTGATTATTACTATGTATTCACTGTCATGGGAATTCAGCATTGAAAAAGAGACAGACAAGATTTATGCCATCTTTGCCCAGAAATAAATCCTCACCTATACAGTCAACTGGTTTTTGACAAACCTACCAAGTCCATGCTAATGGGAAAAAACAGGCTCTTCAACAAATGGTATTGGGAGAACTGGATATCTACAACCAAAAGAATGAAAGAGGACCTCTAACTCACCCCCTATACAAGAATCAAGTCAAAATGGATCAAAGATCTAAATATAAAAGCCAGGACCATAAAACTACTAGAAGAAAATGTAGGGAAACACCTTCAAGACCTTGTAGTAGGTGGTGGTTTCTTGGACCTTTTACCCAAAGCACGTGCAACAAAAGAAAAAATAGATAAATGGAACCTCCTCAAAATTAAACACTTTTGCACCTCACAGGACTTTGTCAAAAGGGTGAAAGGGCAGCCAACTCAATGGGAAAAAATATTTGGAAATCACATATCTGATAAAGGTTTAATATCCAGGATATATAAGAGATGTTACAACTAAACAATAAAAAGACAAATGACCCAATTAAAAAATGGGCAAAAGACTTGAAAAGACATTTCTCCAAAGAAGAAATACAAATGGCAAAAAAACACATGAAGAAATGCTCAACATCACTCATGATTAGGGAAATGCAAATCAAAACTACAGAGATATTATGTCACACCTATCAGAATGGCCATTATTAAAAAGACAGAAAAGTACAAGTGTTGGAGAGGATGTGGAAAGACAGGAACACTTCTTCACTGTTGGTGGGAATGCAGAATGGTACAGCCACTGTGGAGAATTGTTTGGCAGTTCCTAAAGAAGTTGAATATAGACTTGCCACGTGACCCAGCAATATCACTACTGGGTATATACCCAGAGGAACTGAGAGCAGTGACACGAACAGACATCTGCACACCGATGTTCATAGCAACATTATTCACCATTGCCAAATTTGGAAACACCCAGGTGTCCATCAACACGAATGGATAAAAAAACTGTGGTCTAGTCACACAATGGAATATTATGCAGCTGTAAAAAGAAATGAAGTCGTAAAGCATATGACAACATGGGTGAACCTGGAGGACATTATGTTGAACGAAGCAAGCCAGGCACAAAAGGACAAATACTGTATGAATGCATTACTATGAACCAAATATATTGTGTAACATATTGCTTGATTCAAAAAAATTTTAGATGTATTCAGTACATTTAATTGAGAAATGTATATATTTATTCATCTGTGTTTACTTTTTAGTTTTTAATTGTTTATATTTTCAATTAGTAAATGTACAAAATAAAGTTAAAAAAAAAAGAAAGAAAGAAAAGGCACCCAAATAGGAAAGGAAGAAGCAAAATTTTCACTATTTGCTGTTGATATGATGCTAGGATTTGACTCTGCTAGCAAGTCTGAAATCCAGTTGGTGCAGTCTCAGGGTGCCGCTAGAGAGGATAATCTATATAACCCTTGTAAACGAGTGTCTCAAATGAAGTATGCTGCCAATAAAATTAAAACAAAAATTTTAAAAAGATTTATGACATCTTTGGGCTTGCAATGGGGTGTGGGACTGAAAGTAAACAAGTAAACAAATGGGTAGCTTTAGTATTTCAGTTTTGTGTACTGCTTTAGGTTTATATAGCTCCTGCTTCTCTAGATTCCAAAGTAGGGACTTACATTTTTTAAATTATTTATTTATTTATTTATTTATTTATTTATTTATTTTTACCGGGAGGTCCCGGGAATCGAACCCAGGTCCCTCCATATGGCAGATGGACAACCAACCATTTCAGCCACATCCGCCTCCCCATTTTTTTAATTAATAATTTTTTT
Source organism: Chaetophractus vellerosus (assembly GCA_004027955.1). Taxonomy (NCBI): domain Eukaryota; kingdom Metazoa; phylum Chordata; class Mammalia; order Cingulata; family Chlamyphoridae; genus Chaetophractus; species Chaetophractus vellerosus. The sequence goes on along the minus strand of PVKH010049743.1, from coordinate 1,254 downwards.
TTTGTTAGAGAAGTTGTAAACTCTTGGGTTGCTTCCATCTTTTGGCAATTGTGAATAATGCCACTGTGAACCTAGGTGTGCAAATATTAAAAAAAAAAAAGAAGAGAAAAGAAAGAAAAGAAACACTAATGTTAAAAATGAGACTCTAGGGGAACTGGCTGTGGCTCAATTGGTTGGGCTCTGGTTTACCACATGGGAGGCCCCGGGTTGGGTTCCCGTGGCCTCCTGGGGAAGGCAAGCTGCCGCGTGGTAAGCTGACACAGCAGGGGGAGACAAGCAGACACAGAGAAACGCAAAGCAAATGAACACAGAGGGCACAAGCAGCAAGGGGGGGATATATAAATAAATAAAAATAAATCTTAAAAAAAGAAATGAGCCTCTAGTCAAAAATCACACACCAAAATGCAGGTAATGATATACTATAGAGATGCTTCCTGCATGGGCAACTCTAAATAATATGTTTCCAAGTGAATAGCTACAGGGTCTGATTCTCCCCACTAGTAAAACCATAAGGCTTTTAAAAGCAGACAGGCTGGGAAGCAGATGCGGCTCAAGCAACTGGGCTCCTGTCTACCATATAGGAGGTACAGGGTTCAATTTCTGGGGCCTCCCGGTGAATCAAGCTGGCCCAAGCGGAATGCTGGCCCACATGGAGTGCTGGCCCATGCAGGAGTGCTGGCCCACGCAGAGAGCTGGTGCGCAACTAAAAGAGACACAGAGGAGAGACAATAAGAGATGCAGCAGACTAGGAAGCTGAGGTGGCGCAAGAGATTGAGCGCCTCTCACCCACTCTGGAAAGTCCCAAAATCAGTTCCCGGTGATGCCTAAAGAGAAGACAAGCAGACACAGAAGAACACACAGCAAATGAACACAGAGAGCAGACAACAACAGGGGAGGCGTGGGGAATAAATAAAATCTTTAAAAGAAAAAAACAACCAGACAGGCATTTAAACCCTAGATGAGGGCTCTTCTCAAAGCCTTATATCCAGAAAGAGGTAAAAGATAGAGCCCTCCTAGGTGTGAAGTTCTGTAATGTTATCTTGTTCCTTAGCTGCTTCAAAATTCCAAGCTCCCTAATGCTTAATCCAGAAAGTTCCCACTGCTTGGCCCTGTGTTCTGAGTCTCTCCAGGTTGCATAACTGACCAACCTCAGTTATGCAGTTCCTCTAGGCCCAATTTGTGCTCCAGCTGAAGTTCTCTCAGTCCCTGGCAGAAGTGCTCTAATGACAGACAGAACTGAATGATCAGGGAAAG
>PVKH010049742.1:0-10068 GCA_004027955.1 Chaetophractus vellerosus | reverse complement strand
AGATGTGGCTCAAACAATTGAGCACCTGCTTCCCACATGGGAAGTCCCAGGTTCAGCTTCCAGTGCCTCCTGAAAAAGAAAAAAAAAAAAAAAAAAAAAGAAAAAACAAATGAAAAGACCAACTCGGGGAAGCCAATGTGGCTCAGTGGTTGAGTTCTGACTTCCCACATATGAGGTCCTTGGGTTCAATCCCCAGCCCTGGTACCTCAAATAAAAAAAAATGAGAGTCAATATATGTTGACAAAAATGTGGAGAAAACAGAACCCGCCTACACTGTTGTTCAGAATATAAAATAGTTTCAACCACTTTGGAAAGCAGTTTGCCAGATCCTCAAAAACTTAGATATAGAGTTGCCATATGACCCAACAACTTCACTCCTAAGTATATATGCAAGACACAACAATCATAGCAGCATTATTCGTAGTACATAAAAAGTGGAAACACCCCCAAATGTCCACCAAATGATGAATAGATAAACAAAAGTATGGCACATCCATACAATGAAATACTGTTCAGCCAAAGAAAAGGGAATGAAGTACTGACACATACTACAATATGGATGAATCTTGAAAACATTTTGCTAAAAAAGAAGCCAGAAGCTGGCTTCCATTTATATGAAATGTCCAGAATAGGCAAATCCAGAGAGAAAGCAGAGAGAATTTACTAGGGGCTGGGAGAGGAGGAATGAGTTATTACATAATAAGTAAGGAAGTTCTGTTTGGGGTAACGAAAAGGTTAGCCCAGTGGATAGGGCGCCGGTTCACCACATGGGAGGCCCCGGGTTCGGTTCCCGGGGCCTCTCCGAGCGGGCAGACCGCCTTGAGAAGGCAAGCCACTGTGGGCAGGGGAGAGCCGCCGTGGGCAGGGCAAAAAGCCGCCGTGGGCAGGGCAAAGCCGCCGTGGGCAGGGCAAGTCGCCCGTGAACAGAGCAGAGCCGCCCGCGAGCGGGGCAAGCCGCCTGTGCGGTGAGCTGACTTGGCGCGTCAACGCAACGGGGGGCAGACAAAGCAGACACAGAAGAATGCAAAAAATTGAACACAGCAAGAACAAGCAGAAAGGGAGGGATATGTAACCCAAAAAAAAAAAAAAAAATTCATTTCCTTCTAGTTACTGCCTTCATGCCCTTAAGAGAAAAACTTTCCCATCCCAAAGTCATGAAAATATTCCCTGCATTATCCTTCAGAAGTTTTATTGTTGTACATTTCACATTTAGAGCCACAACTCACATGGAGCTGATTTTATTATATGAGATAGAGAGCAAATCTCACTTTCCATCGGAATCAGCACCATTTATTTAAAACGTTCATCTTTTTCCTACCACGTGCATTGAAAATTAAGCATCTATATATGGGTAGGTGTTTCTGCCCTCTATATTCTGTTCCATTAGCCTGCCTATTCTTATGCTAATATCACACTATTTTAAAACATGTACCTTTATAATAATTTTTGTTACTCAGTAAAGCAAGTCTTCCTAATTTACATTTCTTCAAGTGCACATTGGCTACTCTTGGCGCTACGCATTTCCAGATGTATTTTAGAATCAGCTTTTCAAATTACACAAACGCACAAATACAGTCAGGACTGACTGGGAATTTGCTGAATATATCATAATATGGGAAGAAGTGTCTTCTTTAAAATATTGAGTCTTTAAATCATAAAAATGGTAGCCTACTTTCTCTCAATAATCTTTAAGTGTTCTGTGTAGAAATGTTTGCATATCTTTCAATGGTTTCATCCCCAGGTACTTGTATTTTTTATTATACTGCAAAGGCTATTTTTCAATTCTATTTTCTAACTGTTGTAAATAGATAGAAATGCTTTCAATCGTTTTATACTGACCTTGTATCCAAACACCTGTTTCACTTCTAATAGCTTTGTTTTGCAGATTCTTTTGAGTATTCTATATACACATTCATACTGTTAGCAAATGATAGTACTTCCTCCTTTCCAATGTTTATCCATGTTATTTCTCTTTTACCGTTACTGCTCTAGAATGTTAAACAGAAATGGTAATAGAAGGAATCCTTAATTTCATTCCCAATCTGAAGAAAAGCTTTCAAAATTTCACCATTAAGTATGATGCTTGTCGTAGGATTTTTTTTTTTTTGGTAGATACCCTCTAGTAGATTAAGAAAGTTCTTTTTTCCATGTTTACTATTTTTCTTAACTCAAGAACAGACATTGTATATTATCAATTCCGTGTACTTACTGAGATTACATGACTTTTCTCCTTTATACTCACTGATTTTTTAATATTTCTCCCCACCCCCTCGTTTGCACTTGCTGTGTCTGTTTGTCTTCCTTGTTTCTTTAGGAGGCACCACGAACCGAACCCAGGACCTCCAATGCGGGAGGGAGGTGCCTATTTGCTTAAGCCACCTCCATTCCCTGCTTTGTTGTGTCTCTCATGTTTCTCTTCTTGTGTCTCCTGCTGAGTCATCTTGTTGCATCACACGAGCTCGCTGTCTTCTTTTGGAGGCACCAGGAACCAAACCAGAGACCTACCCCCTGCCATTTGGTAGGCAGGAGCCCTATCGCTTGAGCCATATCTGCTTCCCTACTGTTGATTTTTATGTCCTAAACAAACCTTGCAAACCTGGAATAAATTCATCTTGGTTGTGATAAATTATCTTTTTATTATGTTACTGGATTCAGTTTGAGAATATTTTGTTTCAAATACCTGCATCTCTGTTTATAAGTAAATACAGATATAATTTTCTATGATTTTCCATTCCTATAACATCATCTTCAGTATGGGTGGCAATGACGCATTTAAAAATTGAATTAGGATGCTTTCCCTCTTTCGCTAATTTCTGAAACAGTTTAAAACTGGCTGGTTATTTCTCCCTTAAATGTTAGGTACAATCATCAGCAATGCTATCTGTGAATTGAGTTCATTTTTGGGATACTTTTTAAATTATAGAATTAAATTTTTTTGGTGGGTAAAGGACAATTTAGAATTTCTATTTCTTATTGTATTAATTACAAGTTTTCATTTTAGGAATTTTCCTGTCTCATCTAAATTTTCAAATTTATGCATATAAAGTTGTTCATAATAGCTTATGATCATTTTAATGTCCACAGAATCTGTAATGATATCTCCCTCTTTTCATTCTTTTTTTCCCCAAAGATTTATTTACTTACTTTATCCATTTTAACGCCTTTCCCCACCCGTTTGCTGTTTTGTGTCCATTCACTGGGCAATTGTGTGTCTGTTTCCTGCCCTCTCTTCTCATCCTTCTCTTCCTGTCTTCATCAGGATTTGATCCTGGGGACCTCCAATGTGGGAGAGGTGTTCTGATACCTGTGCCATCTCAGTTCCTGGTTTTTCAGTGCATCTTGTCTCGGCTTCCCCCCCCCTCTCTCCTTTTATGTCATCTTCTTGCTGTGTGGCTCAGCGGAGTCTGGCACGCCCACACGCGGGACCTGGTAGCACGCGTACCTTCTATATTTTTCTTTATTTTACCAGGAGGTCCCAGGGATCAAACGCAGGTCCCTCTACATGGCAGAAGGACACCCAACCATTTGAGCCATTTCTGCCCCCCGTCCTTTTCATTCTTAATGTTATTTGTTCCTTCTTTTTTTCATACTCATTTTCAGCAGGATTTTAATAACTGTACATCTTTTCTAAGAACCATTTCTAACTTTGCTGAATGCCTGGCTATTGTATATTTTCCATTTAATTAATTTTTGCTGTTGTCTTTATTATTTATTTCCTTTAAGTTAAATTTGTTGTTATTTTTCTAATTTCTAGAGAAAGATGTTGGATCACTGATTTCTAGGCATTCTTCTTTCTAATATATGCATTTAAATATATAAATTACCCTCTAGACTTAACTTCACCTGTATCCTGTAAAAGTTAATGTTGTTATACTTTAATTATTCTTCAGTTCCAAAGATTTAGCTTACACTGTAATTACTTTTTTGACCAGTGGATTATTTAGCAATGTATTTTTCTTATTTTTCAAGCATATCAAGATTGTCTGGTTATTGTTTTGTCACTGACTTTTAGTATAACAACAGTGGTCTGAAAAAATACTCAGTATGAGGTAAATTAACCAGTCACAGTTGATTATTTGGTTTCTTATATAGCTTTCCTGCAGGGATATGTCATACTCACCAGAAGACTTGATTGCTACATCTTTTTATGAATTTTGTTTCTCATTGTAAACTAACTCATATTTGATTTTGCAACTCATTCCTTTGAAAGAATTGTTACCACAAGCCAGCATCCATGGGTCTGATGAACCCTGGCCACTGATAAAGTCAACATTCAAGATCTGCAGAGTTTAATATCAGTACCTGAACCATTGTAAATTCTAAGTAATGTCTTAGTAAAGGGCACTGTTTAGACGGCCCAATTTCCCCACAGTTGCCTTTCTATCTTTTAATGCCTCTTAATTTTCAGAACACAAGAGCCATAGCAAATATTTAACAAAGTTAATATTTAAGGCATGCTTATACCCAACAACTGGATAATGAGTACCAATGAAGAAAGAAAACAAGTCTAATGGTTATAAAGTATGATAACACAGAAACAGTTTCCAATACATGATCTTTAACTTGACTGAAATGAAGGTACACAACTTTAATAAACTCAACCAACAAATGTATCTACTCAAATAAAAACATTCAGTGACAAATAGTAAAATTCTTAGCCCAGGGAGCAGATATGCCTCAAATGCTTGGGCATCCGTCTCCCATATGGAAAGACCTGGGTTTGATCCCCAGGACCTCCCAGTAAAAATAAAGAAAAATAAAGAAGGTGCGCAGGCTGCCAGGCCCTGTGCACGGGTATGCCGCCAGGCCCTGCAAGCGAGTGAACCCCCCAGACCCCATGCGCGGGTGTGCCGCCAGGCCCCACCAAGCCACGCAGCAAGATGATGACATAACAAGAGAAGTGATACAAGGGAGAGCCAAGACGAGACACACCGAAAAACCAGGAACTAAGGTGGCGAGGTGGTAGGACACCTCTCTCACACTGGAGGTTCCCAGGATTGAATCCCGGTGAAGACAGGAGGGAAAGGATGGAAGAGAAGGCAGGAAACAGATACAGAGAATTGCCCAGAGAATAGACATAAAAGCAGCAAAAACAGGGTGGGGAGAGGAATGGATAAAAGTAAAAATAATAAATAAATCTTAAAAAAAAAAAATTCTTAGCCCAATTCAGCAAAAAATGGCAAATTCCTCATTAAAGAAAATAATGGAAAACTAAGTTTAAATAGTCTGAGGATTGAATTAAATTCTATCTTCCAAGTTAAAAACAAAAATCAGCAAGCTATATGGTTTAAATCTCTGTTAAGAGAAGACAAAATTCAATGGAGTATAAGGTGATCAGTTCACAAACAAAAACTAACTTACCAGGAAGAGGCTGTGGCTCAAGCAATGGAGTTCCCATTTACCATATGGAGGACCCGGGTTCGATCCCTGGGACCTCCTGGTAAAAAAAAGAAAAGAGGCATCCCAGACCGGCGCTGAGAGGTACAAGACCCCGACGCTATGCGGAAAGGCGCACCAAAAAGAAGATGATGCAACCGGATAGAAAATAGGAAAAAAAAACCTAACTTACCATCCTCTTGTGAGGAAGGATATGGATAAATGTGGTGGGAAGCTTTTGACTTCTCGTCAGTAAATGTCCCCTGGAAAGCAAATGAATAAGAAATGTAAAAATAAAGCATGTGGCAAACATTAACTATAATATGCCAGATGCAAATTCCATAAGAATTATAGAAGCAGTGTTTTACTTATTATACTTGAGTATTATTTTAAGATTATAACATTTTTGTTATTTTTACTCAAGGAAAGGGATAGTGATGAACAAAACACAAATAAAACTTCAGTAGACAATTTATATTGTACAGAGAAACAATGCAAGTACCTCTTAGCTAATTCTCTAGATCTCTCTCTCTGGATAGCCATATCAGTAATATGGGTACCTCATTCTAAAAGTTACTCTGAAGTCATCATAAATCATCGTTATTATTTGAAATGAATTAATGCAGGTCTATGGCCCTGAGCCCTAAGTTAGGGTTACATACATACAGGAAGGCCATTTGACTCAACTGTAGCATGTATATGTCCTGCTGTTGTGGTTATTAGTCAACGAAACAATAGTGGGTGATGTAAAAGCTCAGCTGAGTTCTGGCTACACCACAGCTAGAGTACTCCATACAATATAAATGTGACTCTCATAAAAATTTTGTTAGCACCAAGTTAATAAATGCAATGAGCTAAGAACAGTGACAGGCACACTGTCAGTACTCAATCAATGGAGGGTACTGCTTTTAAAAGAACCAGCTGGTAAATTTGTTCTGTTTTTGCCCTTTAATATTCCCCATGTAATTGAACCTGACACTCTTCAGCCACTCCAATAATCAGAAAGTCCAATAGAGAAAAGAAGGTTAAGTGATGTGTTCAAAGTCATAATGCTAGTGAAGAGAAACTGGAATTTACACTCATTAATCTGAGAGCACAATTATATCACCTTTCTCTCTATGTATAAGAGAACTGTTCTAAACCTGTAATTGTAGACAGTATTAGAAATTTTTGCTTTAGGAACTTGCAAAATATTTTACTAAATGCTAAAACTATTATTCAACTGGCAATCTCTTTTGCGGAGGAAAAAGGAAAGCTATTTTATGAGGCCTCTCAACAAATCCCCAAGATTATTAAAGCTCTGCCACTCAAATAATGTTGTTTCAGAAAAGTGTATTCTATCTGGGCCTCCTTAGCTAGTTATCCACATCATGAGTCTGGTTACAGTTTTGCCACATATAGTCACAAACCTACATGCACTAAACACCCAAAGTGTCAGCCTAAATTGAAATTAGAAAAAGAAAGTGAAGATGTCAAAAGAGAGAACTAGTAGATGTGAGTCAAGACAGTGAAATTTCTCATAAAAAAAAATATATATATATATAATATCTAATTTGGGGAGGCAGAGGTTTACTTCAAGTAACAATTGATCTCTCACCACTCTGACTCTGACTCTGATCTCTGTGTTGCAGAATTCTGTGGTCTCACGTTATCTCTTTCACAATAAAACTACGATGGCTTCATATCAATGGCTTTAACTAAATGTTACTTCTAGACTAATAATTGGAAGCAAGTTGAGAGGAAAACATTTGGTACTATAAGGACCCAGAGAGAGAGCTGTCTTTTAATGGAGATATATAAAGAAATCAAAAGATATTATGGGGCTGTAGCTCAATTGGTAAGGCTCCGGTTTACCACATGGGAGGCCCCGGGTTCGGTTCCCGGGCCTCCTCAAGCAGGCAAACCGCCTTGAGAAGGCAAGCCGCCGCGGGCAGGGCAAGCTGCCACGGGCAGGGCAGGCCACCACAAGCAGGCAGGCTGCCGCACGGTGAGCTGACTTGGCGGGTCACCGCAGCGGGGGGAGACAAGCAGACACAGAAGAACGCAAAAATCAATACAGCAAGAACAAGCAGAAAGGGGGGGGGGGGGATATATAATAAAATAAAATTTTAAAAAATCTTTAAAAACAAAAAAAAAGATATTATGGTTGAGATTAATAAGAGGCTTACCACTACTCAATGTTTCTGAAGTGGCTGTGTTTATTACCTGATGTCGTTTGATGATATCTTTCAATTTGTTAGCCAACTTCAGGTCAATATCTGGAATGAGGTAGATGTTGGGTCTGATCAAACAATTGTTCTGAGGAAGAAAAAACAGACTTTTTGAAATTTCCTTGGTTTTGAAATATTTCAACATTATTTATGCATTATCCTAAAGGCAAAGTTGGCACTTAAAGTCATATTCTTAAAAATAGAAAGATATACTTTAAAGTAGAATGTAAAATTCTTATCTCAAGATAAAACATGGTTGTTTAGCAGGCCACTTAAGGCTATTCCCAGATCCCTTCTCTGTGGTTAGGCACACTTGGATAAAAAAATATTGAGAATCATAACCTAATGGAACTCAGCATCTTTTTCATTAAGTTACCACGTTGCCAGATTAATCCTCCTAGTCAATTTTATCTAAACTCAGAGTTTAACAGTCTAGTATAGCGTTTTCAGCCATACCTTTTGGGAGTGTAGGGGTGATATACGCCTATTTTGGCTGATCATGTAACTGACTTAACAGAAAAATAATGACTGCTGATTTTATTATAGCTCTTTTTCCCATTTCCAATCTTACAAACAGTAACAATTAAAACATGTATATTAACTCCTCAAACCACGACCAAAACTCAATCAAATAACAAAAAACACCCAATTATTTCTCTAGCTAATAACCATGGGGCAAACAACTTTGGGGCATTAGTAGTAGTAGTATCTTTTTTTTTTTTTTTTAAAGGAGGCACTGGGGATTGAACCCGGGACCTTGTACATGGGAAGCAGGTGCTCAAACACTGAGCTACGTCTGCTCCCCAATAACATCAGTATCTAGTTGAATTTTTGCCAGCTGCGGCCTCCCCAGAAAGATTAATTCAGTAATCAATAAAAATTAACAATTAATAAAAATGTCAGGAAGTAAATGTTCACTCCTCCAGGTTATAATCTAGTTGGAGAAACAAAAACCATACTTATGGCACAATCACGGAACAAAGCCAAAGAAAATGACTATATGAGCAAATGACTACTAGGCTGAGCATGCTTATATTAAAAACAAAAAGAGATTCGAATAATGGATTAGGTGAAATCAATAAAGGACAATAGAAATTATTTCACCAGAAACTTAAGATTAGTATTCTTAAAGGACAAGATTAGCCATACTTTATAGCTCATAAAAATAATAAAATAGATTTCAGAAAATTATTTCTTCCTTTGATCTTCTAACAATCCAATAAAGCTTATCTTAAAACTGAAGATATTAAAGAAACCTTTTTATAATCTTTATTTTTTAAATAAACTTTCTGAGTTACCTGCACCAATGTTTTTTCAATGTTCATAAACATTTCAACATTACGATCCATTCGGGATGGATTCTGTAGGTCAAACCTCCGCCTTAAAGAGAAGAAAATCATTAGTTAATCAGTCTCCTTCCTTGAAAAAAGTGAAAATTTGGTGTTAACATTCAAAGCAAATAAGTTAGAAAGATTTTGAAATGTGTAAGGTATTCTCAGTAGTATAAGCATGCACAATGTAAATATCTTCATGAAAGAGATACATTAAAACCCACCCCAGTCTAATAAAGTACCAATTCCATAAAGCATCCTATTTTCCTTAAATCTAAGATATTTTGCATCTTATAGAAAATTAGTCCACATATCCAAAGGCAGTTAGCTACCATACTACCAGTATAAAGAAGCTCTACCTACTATATAAATGCTTAAAAGCTATTTGTTTAAATTCAGGAATATCTATACTCTCTTAGAAAAAGGAAAGTATCTTGGGCATGTAATTCTGATATCAATCTTAAGAAATGTTTATTTACTTAAATAGACAAAATTTTCTCAAATAAAAGATCTAACTGGAGGGAACCAGCTGTGGCTCAATTGGTAGAGCCCTGGTTTACCACATGGGAGGCCCCGGGTTTGGTTCCCGGGGCCTCATCGAGAAGGCAGGCCACCTCGAGAAGGCAAGCCGCTGTAGGCAGGGCAGGCCGCCGCGAGTAGGCAAGCCGCCATGCGGTGAGCTGGCTCGGCGGGATACCGCAGCAGGGGGAGACAAGCAGACATAGAAGAACTCAAAAGCAAAAATGAACACAGCAAGAACAAGCAGCAAGGGGGGGATAAATAAATAAATAAATAAATAATCTTAAAAAAAAAAAAAAAAGATCTAACCGGGGAGCAGATGTGGTTCAAGCATTTGAGCACCTGCCTCCCATATGGGAGGTCCCAGGTTCAGTTCCTGGTGCCTCCTAAAGACAAGCAGCCATCCAGCAAAAACAACAAGCAAAAAACAAAGGAGGAGAAGAGCAAAACCCAAACCAAAACAAAAACAAAAAAAATAGGCAGACAACAAGCAAAACAGAGGAGGGAGCTAACTCAGGGGAGCCAATGTGGCTCAGGGGATGAGCACCAGCCTCTCACATATGAGGTCCCAGGTTCAATTCCCAGTCCTGGTACCTCAAAAAAAAAAAAAAAAAAAAAAAAGTCTAATTAGC
>PVKH010049741.1:0-10065 GCA_004027955.1 Chaetophractus vellerosus | reverse complement strand
GGCTGGAACATGGAGGCGGCGGGCGCCGCGCCTGGGGAGCCGTCGCCCCGGCTGGAGACTCCGGGACCCACCGACGACCGACTGTTCCTGGTTAAAGGTGTGGTGGGGGGCGGGCGTTGGCGCGGGCTCGCCACCCTCCCCTGCCCCGGAGGCCTGAGCTTGGGCTCGCCCCGGAGGTTCGCCCGTGGGGGCCGGGCCGGGTGGGTTGTCCCCGAGGCGCGCGCAGATCCCTGAGCTGCCCCCATCCCCTCTGCTGTTTCCTTCGGACCGTCCTTCCCTTTCTGTTTTGCACTGCCTCTTCCCTCCCCAACACACCTCACGCCGCAGGCCCGGGGAAGAGGGGAGGGACCCTGCGCCCATTCTCTGCAACTTGGGAACGGCACCTCAGGGTGCCGCCTGGAACCCTTGGCGTGAGGTCACGCGGGTTTCACAACCTGTCATTCATCTTCGGCAAGAACTGCTTAGCTATCGCCTCTCGGATTCCAAAAGTGACTTTGAACGTAACTTAAATAGTATCTGAAACTTGTGTACATCTTTTTAACTTCGGCTTGTATTTTAATCTTCCCTCCCATCCATTCCCCGCTCCCAACTCTTGGCAGGTGGAATTTTCCTTGGCACTGTTGCTGCAGCGGGAATGCTAGCTGGATTTGTTACAACATTATCATTGGCTAAAAAGAAAAGCCCAGAATGGTTCAATAAGGTTTGTGACATAAAACCCACTCACAGCGTTGTTATTGTTTATAATGAATGATATCTGTTTTGCATAGAATAAGGGAAATGTTGATAACCTTGCATGTTGCTGTAAGAAGTAAACCTGCCTCTATATACTTCATAGATTCAAGAAGTGTACAAATTAAATCAGTGGTCTTTATTTTCAACTTAAAAGTAGTCCTTAAATTTTAACAAAATAACACTCTGATAGCTCATCCAGAACATTTCCTATTCACATCACTTTAATCTAAAGTGATAGCTTTAGATGCTCCAGTATTTTATGTACTACTGAGAAAAAATCAAACAAACATGATGCCAGTTAAGCTCTCCACTGTTTGCAAGAGGCATCTCTACTTCAGAGATGTTAACATGTTAAAGTACATCTTAAAACAGTGTGTCGGCTCCTTCAACATGGGGGCCATGCCCACTTGTTTGTTGTTACAGCCCCAGTCCCTGAACAGTGTCCAGCACATAGTAAATTTTGGTTGTTATGACTATAAGTTTTGGCAATTATGTATTCAAAAAAGAAAATCCTTACTCCATGAGCAAGATTGAGCAGTCACTCTTGTGCTCATGGGCATCTCTTTTCCCCAGTTAGAAATTTCCTTCATGTTTACTTGTAGTTACTTCTCCTTGTGTGCCATTCCCTCTCTTCCCTCCTCACTCCATTTGGTTTTTTTATTTCTTAATTACCTCAGTGCTTCAACAGAGGTTTACTATGGAACTTTTATGTGTCAGGCACTGTGCTAGGTAGAGACAAGAGAACAAAACATTTTTTTTCGTCTGCCTCTCAGGAAGCTTAGGATCTGGCATGGGAGACAGATATTAAGCAAATATCCATACAAAAAACTGTGATTACAATTTGATATGTGCTGTGGAGGAAAAGTATTATGTGGAATTATGAACCAGTTAACTTCCATTTCCACTTATATTTATCTAATCTAATAATCATACTTAAGTCTTAGGAACACCGTCATGACAAGAGATCACATTTTAATGTGTGTTTGGATCCCCCTCTGAATACTCTTGAGGATTTATATAGAGCTACCTGAGGCACTGCTATGAACTTCATGGGTCAGTTTTTTCCTCTATTTTAGAATATTTTCATGGCAGAAATATACCTTGTGGCGAAAAGCAGTAAAACCTGATAGTGGTACTTAAACAGTGAAGTTTTGGGGTATGGTCCATAGATCCTGAGTATCCTTGACAACTTGTGGGAGTCCATAAGCTTAAAGCTGTGTTTATAATTCTAATACGTTTGCACCGATGACGATGACACAGAAGCAGTGGCAGGTAAAGTTGCTGTTGCCTTGGCATGATCAAGGCAGTGGCACCAGACTGCCTAGCAGTTATGTCCTTTAATGTCATGTACCTGTAGTGTTTAAAAACAAAACAACGGGGGCTTTTTTGGGACTTGGGAATTGTCCTGGGTGACGTTGCAATGGAGGATATAGGGCATTTTATATCATCATGTGTCATGCAGAACTGCGTGGGAGAGAGGGTGGTCTGCAGTCTGAACTGTGGTCTATGCTTGGTGGCAAAGCCCCAAAATGTGTATATATATTGCAGGTGATGTGCCACACTGATGAGGGATGTATGCGTAGGGGGTATCAGTTATATACCAAAGTAAGACACTTTTCTCAAGGAAAAGCAATTATATGATTGAATTGTAAGCTGAGCTAGCCACTTTTTCAACAAAATACCACTTTTACTTGAAAGAACAATTTAGAAACTATGGTTTTTCAGAAGTGGGTATGTGGCAGACATTTTCTGAAAAATGAACAAAATGATGCTCTCTCTTCAAATAAGCTACTGTCAGTATTTGTTGCCAATGATAAAATTCAGCCATTCAAGTGAAAATTAGAATTTTGGGAAACTTGTATCTACAATGGTCAGCTTGACAGCTAGTCAATACTTAATGGCTTTTCTGATGAGATTGGTGGTAATGAATGTGGGTTTAAAAAATATTGTTTAATAAAAGTGTCAACATTTGTAAGAGCTATCTATCTAACTTGGTAAATCAAGATTTTATGATTGATCTTCACGCATGGGTAAAAGATCCATTCACGGTACAAAATAGACCAATGGATTTTAATGTAAAAGAGTACAAAAAAATTCACTCTGATGATTTATCAGATAATGATATAGATAATGATTTCAGAATCCACATTGCACCCAAGCTTTAAGAAGCTACCATGTGTCTAGTTTTGGTGTCCTGTCAAAGAAAGAAGGCTATTAAAATACTCCTCTCTTTTCCAACTGTGTGAGGCCACGTTTGATTCATTTACCTGAACCACAACAACATATTGTAACAGACTGAGTACAGAAGCCGATGTGAAAATCCAGCTGTCTTCTATTAAGCCAGACATTTTTAAAAGATTAACAAAAATGTAAAACATTGCTTCTCTATATTAGATTTTTTTGTTTCATTTTGGAAAACAAAATAAAATCTTTTATTTTCATTAAAATAGATTTGTGTTTATAATTAAGTAAAATTTTGAAATTTCTTAGTTTTAATTTCTAATACATTAAATATTGATAAATAGAACCCAATATAATTTAACCCTTTGGAATCTAAGTGTAAAGGAATCCTGAGACCAAAAAAGTTGAGAACCATTCTTCTGGACAGTTCCTCTCTGGGAATACACTTGAATTCAATCTTTTCTATTTATTCAGACTCTGTTTTAGGGGTACAGTGGTTGGTAGAACTCAGAGTTCTGGCATACATGGTTAATGAGTTTACATTGAGCAAGCACCGGTTTAAGAACACTTCCTGGGCAGAGGACTTCACAGTTGCTGTCTGAAGCTTTTTGGAAAAGGGGCTTGAACCCAGGACCTCATACCTGGGAAGCAGGCACTCAACCACTGAGCTCCACCCGCTCCTGGAGCTTTTCTCTAACATTCATAATAATAATAACATCTAATGTTTGAGTGCCTACCAGGTGGTTGGTGCTTTTCTAAAGGCTTACTCATTTAACTCCATCACAGTTCTCTTAGGTACTGTTATTGGACTGTTGTCCCCTTTACAGATTAGGAAACTGAGGCACAGGCAAATTAAATACCCAATTTGGCATTCTCTCCATCTTTGGTTACTTCTGGAGAATAAATGATATCATTTTTAGCAACATTGTTACTTAAATAGACTTGCCCACTGGTCTGGGAACCTAAGTATTTATGATAATACACATTCAAATTGCAACCCAGGAGGACTTTAAAATGATCAGCTTTTCCGTGGGGGACTGCCTACTCAGTTGTTCCTTCAAGAGGATGATAATCGTTGCCTTAATGTCGTTTTCACTGTCATGGCTGAGTGTCATGAGACAGAACTTGGAAGTTGAAAAGCGGTAGTAAGGTGCTGAATGAACATTAGTTTTTCTTTGTCGTTCTCTGAGTAAACAAGCTAAGATGACCAAAGAATCCACTCTGAAGTTTTGTCTGGTCTATTAAAGTAGTTCAAGATTTCTTTTAAACTGCTTCATTCATATTTGTATAACATCATCCTCATAAAATAATTGAGAATTTGGTGCTATGAGTGAAAATAATGTGTATGTTATATGTCTGTTTGATTAAAATAATTGACAAAAATACAGAATTGATGTATACAGTTTACTTATAGAAAACGAATTGTCTTGCTTATCTTAATATTTTGGCATTGCAGAATCTTTCAAATAACTTATTTCAAAGCACATTTATGTAGTGAGGGTTAAAAGGGGCAAGTCAGCATTTATCCTTCTGATATAGCTATACCTTCTAAGAAATTGCCAAAGAAAATCTCTTTAAATATGTATTGTATATGTTATTAAAATATAGTCAGCTATTTCTGTGATGTAATGAAAAAATCAAAATGTTATGTCAAATAAAAATGCTCTGTAGGGGAAATAAAACTAGATTGAGCATTCTTTTTTTTTTCTTTTAAGATTTATTTATTTTTATTACATATCTCCCCTCCCCCCCGCGCTGTGGCGACGCGCCTAGAGTGGTCACTGCGCAGGCGCGGCTTTCCCTGCTTGTGGGCGGCTTCTGCTTCCATTTATGGGCCGGCTTTCAGTTCACGGGTGGCTGGCTGCGCTCCATTCATGGGTGACCTGCCCTGCCCGTGGCTGCTTTTGCCCTGTCCGTGGCAGCTTTTTGCCCTGCCCACGGCGGCTCTGGCCCGCCCATGGCGGCTTGCCATTCTCAAGGCGGTCTGCCCGCTAGGAGAGGTCCCCGGGAACCGAACCCAGGGCCTCCCATGTGGTATGCCGGTGCCCTATCCACTGGGTTATCGAGCCGGCCCCTAGATTGAGCATTCTTAATAATCAATTTGGTTTATATCAAATACATCTCAGGTTGAAACTGAATAAAAGCTAAAAAGATGAACCTTATTCTTAGGTAAGCAGTTGACTTTCTGAGAAACTTTGAACAATTTGCTCATGATAGTTCCTATGCCTGAATAATAGATTAATTCTCGTCACCTGATTTCTGAAAGGGTTCTTAAAGGATAAATGTTAAAAGATTAGGGGCTCCCATGTCTTCAGACACTGAAGGTACTATAAATACTGAGTTTTCATTTAGAAAATAATTTTTCTTTTTTATTGTGGCAATACTAAATACTGCAGTGTGCTTTGTTAAACTCAATTTTTATATGCAGATGCCTTAATTTTAATTTAAATTAGAAAAATAATATGGCAGTGAAGGAAGATAATGCTTTCATTATGTATATGTGACTAATATTTGTGACTCTATGTAAAGAGCTTTCACCTTTCAGAGAGATTGTGACTTGACTAAAGCCATGCACCTGTTAAGTGGCACACAGGTTATTTTACCCTGACCTTCCTTTCTGCCTTTCAGGGAAGTGTGGCCACGGCCGCCTTACCAGAGAGCGGGTCTTCCCTTGCCTTGCGCGCGCTGGGCTGGGGCTCGCTCTACGCCTGGTGTGGAGTTGGAGTGATCAGCTTTGCCGTCTGGAAAGCTCTAGGAGTTCACAGTGTAAGTAACCACAATTACATGACTGAACTGCTTATTCTACTTTCTGCAGCCTAAATCTGCCTCATTTTCAAATTTTCACATAGTTTAGTCGCTGTCATGGGAAGCTTGTGTCAGAAGACTCTTAGATGAATTTTGTTGTTTTTCCAATTGTGTTTTTGACCAGAATAGAATCTCTTTGTCCATTCTACCAGACATTTTAGAAATAGTAGATTGTTTAGTCTTCACAATAACTGGCTGATATTAAGCCAATACTGATATCCCCTGTGTTATAAATGAGGTCTCAGAGAGGTTAAGCCACTTGCCCAAGATCACGCAGCCTGTAGTTGGCAGAGCCAAGACTTGAACCCAGATGTGGTGGTCTTCAAAACCTAGGTTTTTTCCAACTTTACTTCTCTTACTGAAGATGCGAAAGCACGAAATAGATACAGGGGCCAGGGTGAGGGGAAGAAGGTAATGGATTTGGTTCTTGATAACTCAGCAGGTTTTTCTAGGGATCTTTAATGTAGCCTCATCTCCCAACATAATAATTGATAATAATTGACATCACTGATATAGGACTGGCCATTCTTTTCTCATTAAAAGAGAATTTCTTTTAACTTGTCATGTTTAATATGATGTAATGCCAAGTGGGAAACAGAATTCATGTCTCTATAAAATATACTAGCATTTTTTTTTTAAAACAAGGGGAAAAACTGCAAGGACACGTGTGGCAGAAATAGGTGAATGAAAGGGGTGTGTGGGTGAATTTTTTATTTTACTTTTCCATTTGTTTCCTTAATATGTACTACTTTAGCTTGAAAATAATAGCTTTTTAAAAATTGTGCTAAATTTTATATTTTACCAATTTGTAGTTTACTAATTTATAAAAGCACAGCTGTCTAGGCATTCACAAAACTTCCTTTACCACATAGGAAATCTACCTGGGATAGAGGCAAATGCAAGCACTTAATAATAAAGTTATTACACTTTTAGTTTCCATTAAAATGACTGTTAGCACTTCACATTGAGTTCATGGAATTGATAGGCTATGTTCCCGTTGTTTAAAATGTAGGTTATAAACGAAATAGTGCAATTTTAAGGTATTTGAAAATATGAATAGTCTTTGATTTAGAAGAGTCATAAGAATGAATCAATCCAAATTTTCATATACCAAGAAAATTAGGTTAAATTGTACACTTGAGAACTTGTGCTTTATGTGCTAGACTATGCTATTTTAGTTTCTAGATCATGAACTTTGCTTTATAGGAACTAGTAAGAGGATTTTTACCTAAATAAAATGTTTTGGGGAGAAAATTTTTCAGACTGGCACTGTTGAATATAAGAGTACTTGGACTCCTCTTATATTGCATCCTCTTATCTTTGTCTTTTACTAAAAAGAGAGAATGCAAAGACGCTAACTCTGTCCCTGTAATTAGGTCATTAGGCATATCAGCCTGGTCTCCTTGTCTGAGAAATCGCAAAGAAAAGTGCATCCAGTGAACCCTGGGATACCTTTTCAAGGGCACATGTTTTCTATGCAGTGGCGTTTGTACTCATCAGTTTGTTTGCTTGTTCATTCTAAAGATAGCTGGGGAGCTCCCCTGAGCCCCTGAGCTCCCCAACAAGCCTTACTTGTTCCCTTCCCTGTTGACCCTGCTCTGAGGCTTGCAGAGAGCAATGTGGTCTAGTTCAGCTCTGCGTTCAGAAGGCTTTGATGATAATGAGGGGTCTGTGCTCGGCCAGTGATGGACATTGTCACCACTTACTGCCTCTGCCTGGGAAAGGTCTTTCTATGGCCAAGGAGAGCAGTTCAAGGCAGAGAATGCTGAACAGAACTGGTCCGGGTTTGCACGCTCAATAAATCGTTGAGATGCTCCTTCTAGATAAATGCAGCTAAACCAAAATCAATTCCAGTGTCAAATAATTGTGGTAGGTGCTTTGAATTGTGTCACATTTCCAATATAAATCCAGTTCACAAAAACAGGGTGCCATCTAATGGCCGACCTAGACCAGCTTGAAGGAAGCGGTTACTCTCCCAATTTTAATTCACAGCTACATCTGCTGGCCCAAAAGGGAACTTGTTAGAAATGCTTAAAGCAAAACCCTCTTCAGTTTCTTAAAAAATATTTTGGATTTACTCTTTATTATGGAATTTCTTTTAACATAGAATATATATAATACATTGACTATATATACCAATTTGTATTTTCATAATGGCATATCATTTAATCAGAGGTTCCATGGAAGCGATCTTTAGCAGACCAAAGCAGTGTGCCCGGGCTTTAGGATAGGACGCTCCCTGCCTCACGTGGAAGTCAGTTCAGGTTCCGTCTCATCTCACCGGCTCCCCTGGCCCACCCTGACCAGGAAGCTTGGCTTGACTGTTAAGGGTGCGCTCATTGATTATTTTGAATTATGGTGTTTTTTTTCATTTGATTGTGACTAAGGTCACATTTGTTTTATCACAGTAACTTCGTTGTGAAAAAAATTATAAATGTTTCCTGTGGGTTTATGGACTCCTAAAGCAGCCATGCAAATGAGCAGATACCGGAGAACTGACATGTTTGGGCCAGCAAGAGCGCACTGACCGGGGCAGATATTTTAAGTTTAGAGAATATTTGAAAGAAATGCTCTTCAGTCAGTAAATAAGGAACTGTGGTAAAACGACCTCGTAAGTTCCTAATTATCCAAAGCAAAAAGAAAAAACATGCCACTTATATTTATTCACGTTACTCAAGAACAGGAAATTTTTAGGTCTTTTCATTTTTCATTATTTATAGCAGATATTATACTTGGAAGTCTTTCTGAAGGGGTTGTATATATTTATGGGTAGACTACCTTGCCTTTTCTTAGAAAGAGAAACACTAGGTATATAAATAATGCCCGATTGATACGATTTGAAGCTTTACAGAAGGGAGTGTGCTATTTTAATTACTGCCTGTGGACCTGTTGTCTGCATGAGGTTATCGTCTCAAAGCACAGGTCCAGATCACCCATTGCTAGCATTTACTGTGACTTGGGTATAATATATTCAACATAACTGGTGCAGTTAGAATTTACAGGTAATTTACAGCTCCTACCCTCATATGAACTAAAACCTCAATAGTTAGCAAAAGAGATATAAAAACCATGAATGAAACATTCTTAGTTATTATGAGTGCTTTAAATTTGCCAAAGATTTAAGTTTAAAATTTATTAACTTATAAGTAAAGTTTTTTCACTTATTTTTTACCCTTTTACATTGGGTAAGAGGTTTTTTATCTTTATTTAAATATTTCACTGTTTACTTTTTAAAGAAAAATATATTTAGGACCCATCTTTTTAAAAACAAAGATAACTTCTTTTGGAATAAATGTGTTCTTATCATTTAAAAAAACAAACAAGGGGAGCAGATGTAGCTCAGTGGTTGAACTCCTGCTTCCCATGTACAAGGTCCTTGGTTCAATCCCTGGTACCTCCTAAAAAGAAAAAAAAGCAATGTAGAAAAGTACAAAGAAGAAAAAAATATCCTCTGAAATCCCACTGAGTTATAATCACTAACTACAGTGGAAACATCCTTTCAGACCTTCTGC
This sequence comes from Chaetophractus vellerosus, assembly GCA_004027955.1. Taxonomy (NCBI): domain Eukaryota; kingdom Metazoa; phylum Chordata; class Mammalia; order Cingulata; family Chlamyphoridae; genus Chaetophractus; species Chaetophractus vellerosus. The sequence continues at coordinate 835 of PVKH010049741.1, read as the reverse complement.
TCTAGCATATATACAGCGGAGTCTGTCAGTCTCCATCATTCCCCATGACTACATGGCAGTCTGTCATCTATTATAATTTACTCCCTATTCTCCAGCCAGTGGAGAGTTGGGCTATAGTATTTCACTGTGAAGCACCAGTGACCCTCTAGACATACATGTTGCTACACTTGCTTGGTCAAGACATTGTCCTAAAAGCAAAAGATGTTATTGTTGGTCAAAGTGCCTTTTAAAAATGTTGTTGATAGCTGTTGCTAAAGGGCTTCCAGAGAAGTTGATACAGTTTAGAGATGAAGCCATGCATACAAGTTTCCCACCACCCTTGCCATTAGTGGCTGCTGTTACTCTGAACCTTTCTTCAATCTGATAGGTGGAAAGTAACCTCTTTCTCCCTTCTCTGCTTCTCCCCTAAGTCTCTGCCGGGTTAAAGCTTTTATGGAGGTAATCAGTGTTTGGGGCCTGGCAGACCTCTCCAGGCCCCGCCTTCCCTCCTCTGTCTGCTGACAGGTTGCTTCTTTCTCATTCAAGAGTCCAGGCCCTTTTCTTTAAAGCACAAAAAGTAAAGTGTGTAAATAGAACACATAAATTTTAAATATTCCTCTAACAATGGATACTTGGCTTTCCTATTATCAGAGAGCCTGTACGAGAAGTCACATTTTCCGTGTCCTCTAGGACAATATTTGATGCTCTCTAATAAAGTTTCTTTTCTGCAGCTCTTTTTTGTAACTGCTATGCTGGGTGTAATCCTTATGTTAATATTTAGGCTCACTTTTTTTTTTTTTTAATTATATATCCCCCCCTTTCTGCTTGTTCTTGCTGTGTTGATTTTTGCATTCTC